>JARNGD010000089.1:0-151231 GCA_031001845.1 Achaetomiella virescens
GAGGGGGACGAGCTGGGCGGTTGGGCGGGCTGGGATTTGTCACGGACTTGTAAGCCATCAATTCCTCCAACACCATCCTCCCATCCCGAAGGACAATCAGGAAAAAGGCAACAACCCCGGGGGGTTGCAACTCACCTCGCAGTGCTAGCGAGGCGCCTGTCCTCGTCGAAAACAGCATCTTGTGTGGTGTGTGAATATGGAAGACAGAAAGAAGGAGTGGAGAGAGGTCCGAGTTGCGGCAGCGCTTATCGACGAGCAAAAAGGGCCCTCCCCCACGGCAGTTCGAGCAGTCGTCGATGCGTTGATATCCGATCGCTTTTCGCCTCTGGGCATACGGCACGGGCCAGCTTCAGAGGAGCACAAATCAGGGAGCCATTATTGGCTGGAGCGGAAAGCTTGTGCCCCACCATTGAGCGCCCCTAGCTTTATTTTGCCGGGGTTTTCCCTCCGGCACTTGGTAGATCAGATGGTCTGGTGTGCAGCCCCACCATAGGCTAGGAATCACTGCATGTAGAGTCGCCAATTGTACTGATAACTTGGGAGGTAATCAGCTCTATGGCTAGTTTTTAGTAAAATAGATACTGTTAAATGAGCGGTAAACCTCCACAAATTTCTAATTCAAATAAGGAAATCCAGACGCGCTCGGTGCTCCTGATCAGGCTCCTCTCCTACCCCGCCAGGACACCCCCTTTGTGGGAAGGAACGTCCAATTCAACATCGAAAAGCCATTTACCTTGATAATATCGCATCAATGTCATGGGACAAAGAGCTGTGCAGTGTCACATTCGAGACGGTCTAGCGTCAAGGGCCTTTCATCGGTTTCCTCCAAACCAGACCTGTCGCTGTTCGCGTTTAAGAGCGACCATAGAGTTGGAATACAAGAATGGATAGGAGCGGATTCCGTACTCGTTCATCTCTGATATCAGACATTCTTGCTCAGCCAGCACTCTCTGCTTTCTCCGATTTGTACGCGCTCTGGGAGTCGCGGGGAAGTATAGCATTCATTGGTCCCGACATGAAACAGAGGGAAATGCCGGGCGTGATGGAAAGTTTCGCAATTCCAACGGGGGTGGTCTTGAATTCCACAAAATCACGGGGAGGAACTAAGGCTCCAGTTGAGAATAACCAAACATTCAGGTATGCTACCATCTCTTGTTTTTCTTTTCCTCTTTTCATTCTTTGTCAACACAGTTGATGTGCCTATCCATCCCCCTTGACACAACAAATTCCCCCCCTGATCTCACGCCGGTTGAGGCTGTCAGCGGGCACAGTTGTATGCCGCACCTACATTGAATTCACAACGTCGTCGTCGTCGTCAACGACAGGTGCGGGGGGCAACATCAACTGCTTGACTCCGTCCTCGCCCAGCCGCTCGCAGATGGTTCGGTGGATCCGCCGCTCTTCGTACCCGGGATATCGAGAGCGCGATGATCCATCCGGAGCTCATGGTAAAGACGCAACACAGCCAGCACGACGCGCAGCGAGTTGTCCGCGTGGTGCGGAAGTCGGTGTCTTGGATCTTGTTCGCAATCTCCAGCAGCCCGCAAAGAGGCGGTCCGAGATCTGCTGCGCTGTCGTGATGCGCTCGAACTTGGCTTGGAAGTCTTGGGCCACGGGCGACCGTTTCCATGACCACGTCCAGCGCCCTCATGGCCCACTTGATTAGCGTATCGAGCAGGTACAGCCCCGGATCTGGTTGTCGACGGCTCGCTGCGAGGACTTGTTCTTCCGGATGCCTTCCTCGGCGTCAGAGATGACCGCCTTGAGGTTTTTCTCAGAAGACGGTATGATGACGAAAGCAATTTTCGTTCCACCAGGCTTCAAGCTTCCTGACCGCCTTCCTCCTTCTCTCCTCCAAGGACATCCTCCTGTGTTTTGAGGGTTTTCAGCTGGTCCTTGTGCCGCGCCCTGGCTTCATCGTGGTCCCTGAGTTGCCGCTTCAGCTTCTGCCGCTCTTCCTGAAGCTGTTCTTGAAGGTCTTGGTGGAGTCAGCGAAGGAAATGAGCGCAGCGGCGTCCTTGCCGAGCTTCCACGCGTTCGTTTCGCTGACTTTGTGTAGGTAGCGAAAGCGCTCCACGGCCAAGTCGACCATGTTCATGATGCCGGCGTCGGCGCGTTGGATACGAGCCGTGCCCCGTGGGATAGTTACGAGACCGCTAACGGCATCCTCGAGGGCCTGGTAGGCTGATATGGAGGCCTGGTGGACTTTCTCGTGCGTCTCCTCCTCGAGCCGCTCGCCAGTCTTTATGACGGCGTCCAGCTGCTGCAGGACATCGTCGGCCCGCTGCGTGAAAGGCGCAACCTGTTTCTCCAACCGTTCTGGGCGTGATGGTTTGGTGAGCGAGGGCATTCCTACCGGCACGCGTTTTCAGAAGCTCGCTCACCTATCGTGTCAATGACCTCCTTTTGGTCGGGCCCCGGAATGACCGATGTGAGGGCCTTGGCCAACTGCAGAGCGGGGCAAACGCGAGAGGGTTGCCCGGGATGAAGCCCCGCTGAGATCGAGGGCCTTGGCTAGATCAAGGGCGTGCTTCGAGATGAGATCGCTGCTCGCATCGATGGCCTTATTGATCTCGGGCGCGGCGACCTTTAGGACGCTCTCGCCCACTTTGAGAGCCGTGTCCAACAGGAAGTCGGCAATGTCACCCATGGCTTCAGGCAGGTTGGCAGCAATGTGGTTAGTGAGATGGTGATGGTGGCAGTGATGGTAATGGTGAGATCAAGTTAGATTGAACGGCGATGTGCACAGAAACGCAACGGCGGTTGCTCATTTTTTATATGATATCACAGAATGCACTATTAGGTGACTACCTCGCAGTATCTACCCAGTTGAGCAGGTTTCGGCACGATGGGCAAGACAGAAAACCCCCGTCGCCTTCGCAGGCACCCCATCAGGCATCAAGCTCCGCACCTGCTGCCGTGTCGGGAGCTACCATGACTTGTCTTGTCTAGGTAAACTGCATGGCGATCAAGTCCAGCTTGTCGGCCATCGGGTATCTCAACTACTGTACACTGTCGTCGTCCGCCCCGCGTCAGGGAGAGTACAGGACAGCGCAGATAATGCAGTGACGTGGTTGCAAATCGGGAGAGGATCGCCTGCCATTCGCCAGACGTGTGTGATAGTAGCTCGCATAGCTCGCTGAGGGTCAGGATCTGCTTCAGCTGCTTCAGGTGGACGATCTTGACCCTGCCATTACCGTACCGCTGCAGATGATATGAGAGAGATGTTTGAGATGTTTATTTGGCGGCTGATACCGCATGCGAATACTACAAGTACGCCTCGACCGCCGATCATATGCCCGATATGAGGGAGGAATGCCTCGTCCCATGGCCCCTACGCTGCGTGGTGGCACCCGAGTGATACTGCGCTCAATCACAAGTGCCAAACGCAACTCTATCGCTTATGCATGCTGGAATCGTACATGTTTCCTGCGGGGCTTCCTGCGGGTGTGGTCGATCCGACGATGTGTGGGACGATGGGTTACTAGTTGGGTATGGGTACATATGTAATGTAAGCTTGACCGTAAACCCGCGCCCCAGACGGAAGCTGGTCCCGCGAGTGGATCTACAAGGCGCCAAAACTTGCCCGAGTCTAGACGATGTCTTCTCAATGGACGGATCCTCTTGACCGGCCTATCCTTAACACGCAATGGACCCTCGCAAAACGGAGCTTCAGCCAGCCACAATCGTGATGCCGCTAGCTATGCGGTGAATGCCGCCACAGTCACGACGGGACTCTGTAGCAAGCGCGTATTCCGCGAGGAAAAATGATGGACAGAGAAAAAGAAAAAAAAAAAAAAAAAAGGGAAAGAAGAGAGAGGGAAGGTGACGAGTGGAAGGAGAGGGGAACGCGAGGGGAAAGCGAGGAGGACGGATGCGATCCAGGGAGACAGAGGATGATCAACGGGAGTAGCCCTGCCTCACGTATATATGAGGAAGCCTCTTCACCAATTCCTAGGCCATGTCCTTTGCTATCGCAACAACACCTCACGTAGACCCCATCACCAATACCAATACCCCGTCCAGAAAACCTTACATGCTACCCTTTGATCTCCCCATCTTACCTGTTTTTGAGTAGAGCCCTCAGCAGCCGGCGCAGAAATGGCATCCGACGCTCTCCAACGCATCAACCAGGTGCAGGCCGTGAGCCTCCGGGAGCAATATGGCGACAAGATGTCAAACAAATTCGTCGAGGACCTCAAGGGCACTAACCTTTTTTGTACAACTGGGGAGAGCTTCTGAGCGCCGCGCCGACCGCGCTGTCGCTGATGGGGGCCTGCTGGTTGGCGGCTGCAAACCCAAGAGCCGAGATGATCTCCCTCCGCGACTCTAAACCAGAAAACGGCTTCAAGTACATGACGAACGTGCCCAACCCAACTCTCAGGTCATGTCTCGTTGACGGTATGTTACGTGCGACAGGGAACATCATACATGGACGCTGAGTCACTGATATCAACCGTCTTCCTTTCCCAGTGTGCAACAACGGGGGGAGAGATGCCTTCACCGTGGCCGGTGCGAACATGGACGCCTTGTGGATCACGAGCAAGCGCATCTGTGACGAGCGGATTACCATGGTCTTCAAGCGCCTGGGGCGCAGCACTGCGAGCCAAGAGGCCTACGAAGACTTCAAAGACGCACTTGACGACTTCGCCAGCGACGCCAAGACGTGCGCAAGGCTTGCGACCCAGATGCGTGAGGCCTTTGGCAAGTGGTCGAACATGGTCGGCGAGCTGCACGCGGCCACCGAGAACAAGAAGGGCCTGACGGAAATCGACCTCGACAAGACCAGGACGGACGAGCTTGTGGTCAAGATCGAGGAGGTCCACGCCAGCGCTTCCTTCGACGAAGCTAAGAAGCTGGTCGCTCGGGCGGCAGCGGCCGTGGACAAACAACAAAAAAACCTCGACACCATGATCGACAAGGTCCCGGGCCCCTGGGAGTCGGTCCTCCAGTCGGCTGTCTCGAGCTTCGCCCAGGCCGTGCCCACCATCATCGGCGGGGCGCTGATGGCGAAGGCTAACCCCCTGGGTCTCGCAGCCGGTGCGCTCGCCGGGCAGGCGGGTGCGGGTGCTGGCGCAGCCCAGAACGCGCCTACTAACAGTACGAGCACCACTTCGAAGGGTACACCCCAGTCGCAGGCGCAGCCACCGCTTGCTGACCCTGCGTACGCTACCGCCGCGACCATCCTGGATTTGGTCAACCACTTTTACGAATACATGGGCGGCGAAAAGGGCGACATCAAGTGGGACAAGTTCAAGGAAACCACAACAACAGCGGGCAAACACACCGACACCGACACCGCCACCGACGGCCCCCAGGGGCTGGCGTATCTTCTAGGCACCTTGAAGGGGCAGAAGCAAAACATCGACGTGACGAACACGCCGCCGAACAAGAAGCTGATCGCTGCATACGACGCTCTCATCGGGCTGGCCACCGAGCTGCAGGCACACCTCAGGAAGCAGAACCAGATGACCGCCGTGACCAATCCCGCCGAGACTGTTGTGAAGGAGTGGAAGGACAAGTGCAAGAAGGCACGAGACGACGTGCTCGAGCTCGCAGCCTCAGCCAAGGCCATGGGCTCGACAAGCGTTCCCATGCCGTTTGGCAACATCCAGGTGTCCCCGCCTGATCTGTCGGCGCAGACGGCGCAGCTCAACACGGCCATGCAGGGAGTGCAGATCGCACAGGCCGCTCTCGACAACGCCGAGAAGGCGTGGGGAGCCGCCGTCGAGAAGCAGGAAAAGACGGCAAAGGCCATGTCCACCATCCAGGCCAAGCTCAAGAAGCTTCAGAGCACTGGTAAGACGCTCGAGGAGATCAAGAACGTCCTGCGGGACTGCATCGAGGTCCTGGTCGACCTGCGCGTCGAGATCGAAAAGCTGGAGCGGTTCTTCGTCATGCTGCACACAATCATCGAAAACATCGTGATGCCGCGGGCCCAGATTTTCGAAAGGGAGCTGGGCAAGGCGGGCCTGCGTGCCATGAAATCCGGAGTCCTCCGGGTCGACGACATCTCCAAGCAGGCCATCTACACCTCCACCCTGCAGCTTAAGGCATACTTCTCCCTGCTCCAGGATATCTCGCAAATGTATTCGCTCGTGCACCGCGACCACATCGTCGGCGGCGTGGAGCTGTGTTTCAAGCTGTCCAAGGGTACCACAAGCAACAACCCGATGCCCGAGCTGCAGGAGGAGCTGGCCAGATACACGGACAATGCAGCCAAGATAGTCGCCGCCATGGTCAAGGAGAAGCAGGACGAGATCCGCAACACGCTGCGGGCACGTGCCCGCAGGGCCGTGGAAGAGACGCGCATGATTGAGGCCGAGATCGCCAAGTTTGGCGTTGCCATCGACCATTCGGCCAAGAAGGCCATCGAGGCGGGTGCGCAGGAGCAGAAGGCCGCGGCCCAGCTCTTGGTGAAGAGTGAGATCCGCACGAAGGCCTCTCTGCATCTTGTTGCCTCGGAGGATGTGGATGCGTCGGAGTTGTAAATGAGTTGTGTGTTGAGTCCAGTTGCACAGATAGCTGATGACGAACCTGTGATCCTACTGGGAGCCGAGCAAGGCCTTTGGTTAAAAAAAGCTTTGATTATATTTCATCCAGTAATCGTGCGTATATATCCAAGTGTATGGGACATGAAGCAGACCCGTCCAATGCTCCGATGCATTGCAGCTAAACAAAACCGCTGAACCGAGGACCTCTAGGGGTGGCGGATATCCATCCATCTCCACACCGCAACCGTCCACTAATAGACGCCGACACCTTACCCCATGCGCCACTCCTTACGGATCAGTTAGCACTATAGCTCCTCGCCTACCCCAAATCCTCCAGATCATCATACAACGGCGCATTAGTTCCACTACATTCACCTTTCTTATTCGCCTTCTCAACCTCTATATCCTCCTCCTCCCACCCCTCCTCCTCTTCATCATCCCCACTAGAATCATACATGTTCCGCTTCCGAATCCTCAAGCCAAACTTTCAAAACAAGAAGGGAATCACATAGCGCGCTAGACTCAAAAGACTCTAGGAACCTCGACGCCTTACTACTCTACTCACCTATACGGTTACATATCTGCTCGGTAAATAAGACTAGTGCCGCCGCCGTGCCCGAGACGAGTGAATATATATATATATATATATATATTAGCCTTGAGCGTAAACGCCGCATAGTGCTGCTACAAATAGACGATGTAGTTACCAGCGGCGCCACAGAGGAAGATGAACCCAAAGCCGATAAAGAGACCGACGTATAAGAGTCGTTTTCGCTATTGTGGGGCGCCAATAGAGAACAACACTTAAATAAGCGGAGAGGACGTCACAGGGTTCGCCATCTGAACCTGAGGTGTGGTTCTGTCTCGAGCCGAGAAGGTAAGGTAAGTACGGGAATTGCCATGCTGAGGTATCGTAGAGCATGAAGCTTGTCAGGGGTCGCCAGTCACACACATTCACCCTCGAAACAATCAAAGGATATCCCGTCGTCTATCGAGAACTGTTCGGCAATTCGCGCGCTCTGATCAACCAACCGACCAACCAAACATCAATTCCCCAATGTTCCCCTATATTACAGCTTAAACGCGCCGCTGCTCTGCGGGCCCTTGTTCTCAATCACCTTCTTCCCGTCCAAGCCCACAACCTCGCCCTTCCGGTTGATGACCTTGACACCGCCCTTTTTGAGATCATTCATCGTCTCGCGCTGCGCCTGCGCCTTCTTGCTGCCCGGCTTGTTCGCATCCAGACCACCCGCCTTGCGGATGCGCTCCTTCTCGCGCCTGCGGCGGCGCAGCTTCTCCTCGCGGCTCATCTCCTGCTTAGCCACGGCAGCCCGCTCTTGGCGACGACTTCCCCTTCTGGGCGGTATCCTTGCCGGGCGCGTACACCTCCTGCGGCGCCATCATGCTCTCGCCGCCGGCCACACCCTGCGCGGTAGTCGGCTGGGCGTCCTCCATGGCCACCGTGGCGACGTCGGCCACGACCGTGAGCGTAGGCGCCGCCGGCTTCGGCTTGTAGTGCCAGCTGCTGAGCGCGTCGAGCTTGGCGCTGATCTCCTTCCACATGTTCTTGATCTCCTCCTCGTCGCGCCGGAGCTTCTCGTCCGCCTGGCTGATATACGCGTCGGGGTTGGCCTTCTTGACGTGCTCCTCCTCGTAGATCTCCGCCAGGGATTGCTTGCCCTTGGTGTCCTCCACGTCGACAAGGCCACGCCGGGCATTGTTGGGGTTGCCGAGCGTGTCGGGCCGGCGCCGAAGCACCTCGTCGAACTCGTGCGCGAGGATGCGGCGCTTGATGAGCTCTTCGATCGACTCCGAGACCTCTTCGGTGGCGATGGGGACTGGCTTGCCGACGTGCTCAAAGTCCATATCCTCTTCAAGCAGCGAGTTGAGGGGCCGGTCAGTGGCGGCAGCCTCGCCGGAGAGGGTCCAGGCGCGCTTGGCAACCAGCTCGGCCTCGAGCTTGCGGATCTCTTCTGCAATCTTGGCTTGCCTTCTCTCGTGGGCGGAACGGCGCGACTTCGGGTCGCCAGCGGAGACGTCGGAGAGGGCATCCTCCTCGTCGGATCTCTCGGAGAGATCGTCGAACAGATCACGACGGACATCGTTCTCTGCCCTCTCAACGTCGGCGTCGTCTGGCCTGGAAATCTCAGGCCGCTCGTCACGCTTCTTGAAGCTGCCGGGCTTTTCTTTTTCCGCGGCGGTGCGAAGAAATCTTTGTAGTAGATATCGTTGGCGGTAAGGTCGAGGCCCATGTCGTTAAGGTCGTCATCCAGGTTGCCGCCCTCATCGCCATCATCGTCCTCAGCATCCAGATCCTCGAGATCCTTCTTGCTGAGCGCCGGGCCCGCCTCGTCTTCCTCTTCGTCATCCAGGTCCACATCAGACTCGTCCTCGGATTTGTCGTCCCCTCCCTTCTTGCGGGGTTTCTTCACCGAGAACGGGTCGGCGTGCCAGTCGACTGACTCGTCATCGCTGAGAACGTCCGTGTTGGGGTCCCGCGGGCGTCCTGGTCCTCGAACCACTGTGTCTGCTTGTTGAACTCGTCTATGGAGAAGAAGCCGTCGTTGAGGCCGTTGGGGTCCTCGACGAAGTCACTGCCTCCTCATCGTCTTCCCCTTCGCCCTCTTCGTCCTCTTCGTCTTCTTCGTCCTCTTCCTCCTCTCCCTCTTCTCCCTCCTCATCCTCTTCAGCCTCAAGATCGAACATCTCTTCATCCTCTCCCAAACGTGCGCCCTCACCATCATTATCCTCTTCCTCAGTGTCCTCCTCACTCCCCTCCTCCTCCTCAGACCCCACCTCAAATCCATCTCTCCAAACACAATCTCCCTGTCCTCTCCCTCTCCAATCCTCACAACCTCCCCGTTCTCCTCCAGCTCGTCCAACACTCTCCCACACTCCTCTAGCGCACTACTAATAACCTTCCTCGCCTGCGTCCAGACCTGCCCCTTTCAAACCCTTCCACATGCACCCTCCGTATCTTCAGCACTTCCACCTTGCTCTCCTGCTGTCCATCCCGCTTGCGCTTCTTGTTTTTGGCCCCCTCGGCTATCCTCCTCGCCTGCTGCTGGTCCGCGACCTGTCCGGCCAGGGCGTCCAGCGTCTCCTTGGCGAGCTGGAGGGAGCCGGACGGGATGAGGGGTGAGGGCCGAAGGAAGGCATGTCGGTTCGGGGGTAGGGTCGAGTCGAGGAAGATGGAGATTGCTTCCGAAGTTGGGTCGTCGTGGAGATTGGGAGTGCCATGGCGGGCGCGTGGGTGAGCGTGTGGGATGTGGAGGTGTGCGAGGAGGAGGAGTCGCTGGCGGCGAGGGCCATTGTTTGGTGGGCTGTAAGTATGATGGATGGGATGCGGTGAGATGTGTGCGTCTGTGATGGCAGCAAACGCTGAGGCGACGTTTGGCAGGCTGGAGTAAGCTGCCGTGCCGAGCGAGCCTCGAGTTGCGTTTGGAGGCGGAGGAGTTTTTGGCGGTTCCTGCGAGTCCAAAAAATTTCGGACGGTCGAATACGGGCCCCGCTCTGTGGTTCAAGATTGACCAATCAGGAATGATCATGCGAAGGCGGTGAGGGATAGGTGGGGGAAATGCTTGGCATCCTTGTGTTTTGTAGGATCTTAAGAGCCTGGGCTGCCTCCATCTCTTTCCATCAACCTTTCCCGAATGTGATGTTCTAACTCAAACACGGAGGCTAGGTTCACTTTCCCTTCGACAATGATGTGGATTACTTGTCAAGTAGGCACGTGAAATCCACAGAAAGTGCCTTCCAACACTGCTCTATCTCTTCACTTGCTCAGCTGCTCTTCACCTTTCCTTTTGCATCCCGTCGTAACTGTAACAGGCTGGGCCCGAGACAGGCCTCGGCAACCCTCGGCCGTGGTTCTCATGCAGGGTGCGTTATTAAAGCATCATCCTGAAGTCAGCGGCATCTGTGCGTGTTAGCTGCTTGATAAAAGCTGTCTCTTTTCCTCCTGTCAATTAGTTCTCTCTCTTCCTCTCCCCATTCGGAGCAATCTAGTCAATCATTACCCCACCTTGTGCAACATCAATGCGTGGACCGTAACAGTAACGATCGTCAGGCCTTCCTCAGCGAGCGAGTCTGGTGAGGTCGATACATCTGTTCGTGGTATAGGGAGAGAAGAGTTCGTGAGCAAGACAGAGCTACATTGGTGGGCAGTGCATTGGCTGTTCCGCTGGCACTCAGCGCGTGAGATGCGATCCGCTATACAGGACGCACCTTGAAGGCGGACTTACCCTTACTAGAGCCTACCCGGCTACGAGAATTGGAGCACAGTCACGTAGTATTTTAAATCTTCTTCTCTGGACAGGTATTGAAAAGCTCTAACTAAATATAGTCCCTTTCTGTAGTGAGCAGACGCTGTTGTTGCTAACACGTTACTGAATCATCGATTCCATGAACATCAGGGGTAGTTAAGTCAAATTGGAGGGTCAATGTGCTTGACCTTCGCTACGGCTGTCTCCCCGCATTGGAAGATGTGTATATGCCTCCTTCAGTTGGCTGAGGCTCCCGCCGTCTGCACCGTCCTGCAAATGCGACCTCATCCATTCTGCAAACTCGGACAGATCTGAATTCACTAGCTCCGGAAAAGCTGCTGTAGCCTCTGTCGCAACTCCGCGACCGCAGAAGTTCCGAAAGTTGAGCCACATGTTGGCCCCACGTGGGTGAGCTAGTCTGGTATGACGTAGGAGGACGTGCATTTCCGACGCCACGAGACACGGAAACGTCGGTACGAGGGAAGTGCTCGCATCTCTATCTCTGCGCGCCGTGGCTGCCAACACGAGGGAGGATATGGGCACGTATCCGGATTAGGGCGCAGTTTCTCCTGCGCTGGTGAGATGAAGCCTAGGAAATCCTATGGTTTCAGCGGAATAGAGGATGACAAATGGACGTAGCGCGTCGACGACAGGGTCTCCGGCCTGAGGAAGTTCGTACATGGGAACGCATAGCCGCATGCTTGGTGCTTGCCTCTTGGACAAGATTGAGCTGGCGTTTATCTTCAAACATTGTGAGCTGCTTGGGGTGGACGAAGTAGTGTCAACGGAATGGACACTGAATAAAAGTTCGTAAATTCGGCATGCTCCTTCGACCCCCTCTTTTCCCGAAACGGGCAGTCAGTTCTGATCTTCTCTTGTGAATCTAACTGGGCGCTGCCCGTCCTCGTTTCCTCTTTTTTATTTTTTCATTTTTTTTTATTTTTTTATTTTATTTTTTTTTTTTCTTTTTTCTTTTTCCTTTTCACAACATACCCAGGAAGATGGCGCCAGACTTCCCGCAACAAAGCACAACCCCTTGGATGCAGCCCGATCAAAGATCAGACTCGTTACCGTCCTGCTATGCACTGAAGGCGGCCTCGCCTGCTGGCATCTCATGGGCTTCCTCCCTTGCCACTGCGGATTGACGCAATTTGCATGGACCAAAAGACATTTCCGAGAAGAATTATCGGATAGGACTGAGGAGCCGGATCTAGAGTCGGTCAGAAACAACGCTCATATGGCTCGGTGCCGAGTCTGCCGCCAGCTCGGGGGTAATGGCACTTATGAGAAAAGATATCAGCGGGCTACACATCCCACAGGGACAGCGGCAGCGGTCCTTCGCTCGCCTGCTTGCGGATCCCGTTTACGAGACCTTGCTGGAGGCGATGTCTCCGTATAACCTGGTGAAGGCTTTGCGGGACCTCTTCGAACGCCGCCCCTACTGGTTGAGGGTTTGGGCGCCTGCAGGAGATTATCTCCTCGAAAAGAGCATTGGTCATATGCGGCAGTTGTACATGCTCTCTTGTGGAGGCCAGGTCTGTCTGACGCTATGGCCCTTTTTCGACCAGTCTTCGATCGACCTCCCGGCATTAGCACCTGAGTTTGGAACTTCTTCGAGCTACTAAGGGGACGCTGCAGGTTAAATTTTTATTGGTGCTGGAATCGTTCCAGCTGACCTTTCAGGAACCGCTCAGTACTCCAGTACGATGGCGTTTGTGCCCTGGCGCTGAGGTGAACTTGCAGGCTACAGACCTAAGAGACAAGCTCTACGGTCCGCCGAGTGTTACCAATATTGGCATCACCGTGGATTATGTTTTTTTTCCTATCAAATGCTCTGTAGAGACTTTGCTGCAGTACGAATAATGCAGCAACCCTAACATTGGACTGGTTCTCTTTGAGAATGCAGGGATACAAAGGCAGAGATCACTCCCCTGGCCATCCTGGACTCCCGATTGGGATGATTTGTTCAAGCTGCCAGATACCGCCCAAGGCAACTGGAAGCTATCCCAAGAGAATCGGGTGGTGAGGTCGGTTGTGGCCAACTGAGGCTGCCGTTCAGATTCGCCCATGATCCAAGTGTCGGGTGACAGGCTGAGCGCGGCTGGAACCCAGCTGGACGTTATCGACGAGGCACTGCAGCTCGACATGGATCCGGAAGAGTACTTTGAAGCGGTTGTGGATTTTCTGTTTGGGAATGGACATTCTCACGATCCTCGGCTCCATCTGCTCGATCAACCGACCAAGCATATATGCCGGACCGGCATTCATCTCAGCCTTGCTGTCTTGCGGGTCCTTGTCCACAGATAGGGACGTGCTGAACCGCGCAATCTGCGAGATATCAGTCCCATGGACGTTCACAGCGACTCGTTCAAGCGTCTGGCAGCCGTATTTCTCTATCTCATCGGGCAACGGCACCTTGTCATTGGATCGGAGGATAATTCGGCCTATATATTTCCACCCACTCTCTTCCGCCCGCCTCCGTAGCAGCAGTAATGGAAGTCTTCGTACCAGAACGCACTTTCCGCTGTTGGTACTTAGACGTCATCCGCTCGCATCCGATGAAAAGATCAGAACGGAGACGTGAGAGAACAAGACCAGAACGTTTGAGATCCAGACGCCGTTTCTGAAGGATGCTAGGCCATTCCGCACAAGGGACAGATACCTTGGCTCTGCAGGCAAAGAGGTACGCGACGGAGATGCAGTCTACACTCCTGGGACGTCGGCAGTGCCGGTTGCCCTCCGCCGGATCGGGAATCACCATGTATTGTCTCTCTCTGCTTTCTTCTGGGGTGCATGGACGGTGAGGTATGGCCAATGGTCGAGAGCGGGCAGCTCGCTGTTGAGCGGTTCGAGATCCGGTAACTGTACGTATTACTTTGTTACGAACTGCATACCATTTCTGCGGCAGTTCCCCTGATTTGCTGCCTTCAGCTTTCCCCACCGCTATCAGGGACCCATCACTCACAGCTATTGTGTGTCTCCGACATGCCCTGAGAATTAACCATCGAGCGGGGACATCGGGGCATTGATCACGCGAGGGCCTTCCGTCTTGGACATGGACATGGACATGGCTGCTGCGAGCTGCGGTCAGATCACCGTCCCCTTGACAACCGACGTTGCAACGTCCTCTTCCGGCCCCCCACCGCTTCCAATCTGGAAGCAACTTCGGCTGGTGTGGATGGAACAAGCAGTGTCCTCTTAGGATGTCAGGCCGTGTCCCTCTCAATGCAGATTGGTCTCTCATCAATAGCCAGCCAACGCCCAGTCTCACAATTGCTCATCCACAAGGCTGAGCCGAGAGATGATTCGTCTTGGACGCCTCCACAAGCCAGTCGTCTTTCCAGCAACCGACCAACCAAGCAACGTTGACTTCAGTCAGGTCACACGCGATCACTTGCCTCAGGGGTCCAGACCCCCTTGCACCCTTGTCCCGCCCCACACGCATCTGCATCTCGGCTTGGCGTCTGCCGGCTCAAATCGGTGTGTTACATCGTGGGTATCGTATCCTCGGGGGCGGAGACAGAGGCTGCTGACGGTAAGTGCTGGGAGATGGCATTCAGCCAACGAGAGTGGGAGGACAGAAGACTCTGCGTCTCGCGGATCCCTCTTCCAAAGTCTGTACTGGATTCTGGATATTATTGCTTCACCATACCATCCCCTCCATCGGGCCCATTCCGCGATCCGCAAGGAGAAAAAAGAATGAGGCCATTCCCTATCCCCTTCCCTGCTGCCGTTGCATCCTCCCCCCGAGGTGAGTAAGTTCGCAGGGGTGCCGGATACGCGAACCGCCCGCCTTCACCGTCCATACGCTGCACGCAATCCAATAGTAAGTTGGCGTCGAGACAGCCTGTTGCATTCTTCCGCTGCTTGTCCACAGACGGAGTTGCATTCTGACGATGTCGTCCCGGAGACAGGGTTGCAGTGAGCCAGTCAGAGGGGAATTGGCCCACGTGGGAGCGGACCGGCGCGGGCTGGGCATCTTATCTTGCGGGACTGCAAGGTGAGGAGAACGGAGCGGGAAGTTCGTGCTTGTTTCCAAACTGCAGTGCAGACCCGAGGTGTCGATGAAATGGTGTCGATGGAACGGCGGGGAAGTTTCCGCAGCCTTCTGCAGGAGGCCAACCAGGCAATCTCGAGATAAAACGTGTGTGTCTCGCAAGATGAGGTGCTGTATTGGTTAGCGGACGATTTGCTGCAGGCTGGGATGTTGTACTGCAGGCGGGAGGAAAGTGCATGATCTGTATGGTCTTGTGATGGGTGAACTCCTCTCGAGAGGGGCCGAGAGAGCGGACGCAGTGAGGGAGCGGTGGTGGCGAACCGTCTTCGGCGCAACTCAGCTTGAACAGCTGCCCTCAGCAACCATTGGATGCCTCTAACCTCGTTCGTTATCTCTCTGACTGTTTCCTCGGTTATCTGGAATCAATTCGCAATTCGTAGAGAGTTCTCAACAAACCCAACACGGGAAGTGGAGGGAGTCCTACTCTGTAACGTGTCCATACTTGCCGAGTACCGACGGCTCCCATCTTCCTCCCCCTCGCGGTGGACAAGATCTCTTGTCCAAGTTTGCCGATGCAGCCAGCGACACGCCTCCTGGTGTGGTATCACACAACGGTTTGCGGCGGGTGCGGCACCACGCAGCGGCAGGGTTGGAGCGAGTCTGTCCGGCCAGAACACTGGGACGGCTGCCAACCCCTCGCTCAGCTGTTCTGTTTCGGTTGGCAGGGGTCGAACCTGCTGCATGTGCTGCCCAGACCCAAGCGAGCGCCCAGACACCACCAACCTGGAAAGACACCACCACAGCCCCACGGCCCCACCCAGGATTTCTTGTCGTTACCTTAGCGCATGTCACCCAAGACTCGGTGGTATATTTCCACTGACACCAGCAACCAGCACCTTTGTTCGCCTCCCGGCGTTGGGTTTTCGGACGGCACGAGCACGAACGGCCATTTCTTGTCGGATTTTGCCCTTTTCGTTTCGAAACTTTCTCTCCCACCAACTGCGCCATCCGCGAGCAGCGATTGAAGCACAGAGACTCCAGGTGCGGCAAACGAACATCCAATCAATTGAACTTGCACCAGCAGCTTCCAGCTTGTTGTACCCACTGCCGCCCGCCTTTGTCGTCATAAGTGTGTGCCATCCACCACGGACGAGGCAGCGGAGAGCCGAGGATATAGAAGAACCAACACTGAGGACAGGAGGAATGAAATACGGCGAGCAGTTCGAGCAGGAGTCTGTGCCGCAATGGAGTCTCCGTACGTCTTTTTTTTTTTTCTCTTTTTCTTTCCTTTCTTTTACTTCTTATTTTGTCCTAACTGCTGTTCAACGGCTGACGCTGTGCATCGCTGCTGTAGATAACATCGACTACAATTCGCTGAAACACCACATCAAGGTGCACACCACCAAGGACCAGGCCACCGCCATCGCCATCCCCGGGCAGCCAAACAGGGTCCTGGGCAAGTTCGAGGACGACCTTTACCAGGAGCTGTGCCGCCAGCACGACCGCGTCGGCCTGTTCGTCACCAGCAAGGCTGACGAGATCGCCAGACGGCTGCGTGCGTGACTCCCGGCGGCCCGAATCGCATCAACTAAGTGGCTAACGCTGTGTTTAGAGCACCTCTCGAACCAGGTACACCGCCTGATCCCGCTGCGCGACGTCCGGACGGGACCGCGTGCCCCTGAAGCGCCAGCAGCGCTTCGCCAAGTATGAGCAGACCCTGCTGCAGTGCGGCGACGATATCAAGTCGCTGCAGCGCTTCGTGAATGCCCAGATTGTCGCCTTCCGCAAGATCCTCAAGAAGTACAGAAATGGACCGGCTCATCGACGCTCGGCTCCCGCTTCCGGGACAACGTGCTGTCCCACCCCAAGAGCTTCACGAGGCGTGACTTTTCCCGGCTGCAGTCGCAGTACAACGATCTGTCCGAGACGTTACACGCGGCGCTTCCAGCAGACGCAGACGGCAGAATTGCCTTGCCGCCGCCCCGGTCCCAGCCACCCGCCCGTCCAGCTCCCAGCTCTCTCCCAGTGAGACCGTTGTCGCGCAGGACTCGCAGCCCACCGGCTACTGGAACGAGTACGAATGCGGCAGCGAAGCCGGCGACCACGCCGACACCGACTACGCAATCTACATCGACCCTAACGAGGACACCTTCCGGCCTTTAAAGCGCTAACGTCTTCTTCACAAAGCCCATCAGCAAAACTCACCGCCTGGGTCTCCGGTCGCCCCAAACCCACTTCGACCTCCGACCCCGAACAGGGCCCACTGTTGCCCACAACCCACTCGACGTCAGACAACTCTCCGTACGGCTCAACCGGCACCCGCACCCCAACCGCCTCCCCAAGTTACTTCACCTCCCTGCCCGGCGGAGGCGGCAGCACCCTCGACCCCTCCTCCTCCTCTTCCTCCCCGCCTCCCCGTCCCCAAACCTCCGCCTCCTCCCAGTTCTCGCACTCATCCAACCAGTGGTTCTTCCCGCCAGGTTACGCCACATATTACCCGTCCTCTTACACATCCCCCCACCAACACCACCACGAACAGATGGTCCTAATCAGGTACCGCGCGCGCGTCCTGCGCTGGGCAACCCTCTGCTCGTTCGCGGCAGCATACCTCCTGATGGGCCTTGCCACAGTGCTGATTGCCACGGGGCGGAACAAGATGCGCTGGAGGTGGACGCCGGCGTGACGCTGGCTGTGATGGCGAGTTGGGCTGGCGTGTGCCGGGCTGTGCATGACGCTGGCGGTTGAGGTGTCGGCGAGGGAAGCGGCAGAGAGGTGGGGGGTAACAGGCAGCGAAGTGGGAGTGTGGACGGGAGGGAGAGGAGGGGCAGTTTGTTGAAGAAAGGGGAAAGCTGGGATAACAGCTTGAGGAGATTGGCTGCTGAAGGCTGGTGGGGTTGGCGTTTGTGGGGTGCTGTGTGGGGATGGGGTGTTGTTGGTGCTGGTGGTTGGCGGGGCAAGGATGTAAGTGCTGTTATGTTATGGGCTGAGTTGGTGAGGTAAATGGGTCTGGCTGGGTATGGATATGGGTCAGGATGAGATGATGCGGATCCTCACGAAGTTGTGATGGTACAGCTCGGATGCGGGCGAATCCCGTCTCTTAGCTTCCTTCTCTTTTCTTTTCCCTCTCCTTTTTCATCCGTTACTAGAGGTTGGATTCGCATCCGGATGGTTGAAACTACATCGGCGGCCGCAGAACGGATACCCGAGGCCTAGGATGTGCAGATACAGTTTGATTTTGAAATAACCACGAGGCGCCGATGGGCATGGGCGGAGCATTCAGCTGGAGTTACGGACAGTGTAGGGTACATTATGAAGCGTCAATGAACGAGACAGTAGCTAGCATCATCGTGTCGGTTGTGGTGTTGGCAAACCAAACTCTAGGCACTTCTTCCTGCAGGATTGTTGCTGGATGCAACCTCATGACCAATCCAGGAGATGTAGTCAAGGACTTGCTCGTGTGTTACTCGGGACTGACCATGGCTGTGCCACAGCAGCACTTCTCCATTCACCGGAGTTGTACTCAAGCCTGTTCTGCTGAGTAACCCTCGGATGTGTCACCATTGCCTTGTAAGTTCCTTCTCCGCATCCCCTCAGAGGCACACTCATCAACACTGCCCACACCTCTCCTTTCACTTGCAATACCTCGTGTCACTCTACATCCACCCCAGAACTTGTAGTAAATAACAGCCACAATGGCCGAAGCAACAACGCAGCGCAACAATCTGCACACCTGGTTCCCACATGCCCATCATCCCATCATCATTAGCGCCCCGATGCTGGGCACCTCCAACGGCACCCTCGCCGCAGAGGTCTCCAAGGCAGGCGGAATCGGTATGTATCTCGCCTGCACTTCACCTCCTTGTCTCAACCGTTCACTCACTCATTCACTCACTCACTAACAACACAAAAAGGAATCGTACCGGGCGGCTTCAACTTCGCCCCCTCCTCCCCGCACCTCCCGGCGCTCGCCCGCGAACTGGCCGCCGCCCGCGCCGTCCTGGGCCTGCCCCTCTTCCTTCTTCTCCTTCTTCCTCCTCCTCGTCCTCAAACCCACCCCCCCTTCCCGTCGGCGTGGGCTTCATCCTCTGCCATGCCTCTTTCGCGTCGCATTTTCTCGCCACCGCCCTCCCGCTGCTGCTGCTGCACCGCCCCCGGGCAGTCTGGCTGTTTGCGCCGCGCCCGGAGGACCTTCTCGAGGAGGAGGACAACGGCAGCGCCGTCCGGCGCGTCGTCGCCGTGCTGCGAAGTGAAGGATTTTCGTGCTGATGCAGGTCGGGTCTGTCCGGGGCGCGCGGAGGGCGGTGGAAGATGGGGTGCAGGTCGTGGTTGTCCAGGGCGTGGATGCCGGGGGCACCAGTTTTCGGCGCCTTGTTCTTCTTCCTCTTCTGGTGATGGAGGTGCAGTGCTGGCGGGGCAGGGGTGGTGAGCCTGGTGCCGGAGGTGAGGGACATGGTGGAGCGGGAGTTTGCAGGGAGGGAGGTGGTGGTTGTTGCGGCCGGGGGGATTGTGGACGGGAGAGGGGTTGCGGCGGCGCTGGCACTGGTGAGTTTTGCTATCTGGGTTGAACTTGGCTGGGACTATTAGCTGGGAAAAAGGGACGACGAGTGCTGACAAACACGTCAGGGGCGGAGGCGGTTGTCATGGGGACGAGGGTAAGATCACCGAGAAAGCAGATGCACGAAGATACTAAATGGCGCAGTTCATCGCTGCCGAAGAGGCGTGGACGCCAGACTGGAGGAAGAAGCTCATCCTCGAGGCGACAGATGGCGGCCCGGCGACTGTCAAGTGAGTATTCACACCCCAGTTTTAGCACAGGAAGAGTCAAGAACTCACACAGACCAGGACCCCCGTCCTCGACGACATCCAAGGCACCGCCATCTGGCCCAGCATCTACGACGGTCGCGCCCTACGAGGCAAGTCGTGGCAGGACCACGCCGCCGGCATGCCGCTGGAAGAGAACATCCGGCTGTTCAAGGAGGCTGACAAGGCCGGAGATGTCTCGCGGAAGATTACCTGGGTGTGAGTAGCCCCTGAATGGCACCTCGTGAGTCGGCACTAACACCTCATAGGGGAATGGCGTCGGTTTGGTCAGGAAGTGCGCCGGGCAGGAGACATCGTCCGGGAGGCGAGGGAGGACGCCATCCGGAGGATCAAGAGGCTGCATGCTGGGCTTTAGCTGTAAAACTCAAATCCGGAGTCCCTCTAATATACCTCTATCTTAATCTCTAATTTCCTCTATATCGTCTACAAATCCTCCCTTGCTTCCGTCACATCCTCTCTCTGATACACCCTTCTCCCGCCCACCCACGTCTCCCTGACCTTCAACCCTCTCAGCTCCTCCTTCCCACCATCCCAATCTCCTCGTCCAGCACGACCCAGTCCGCAAACGCGCCCTCAGCAATAACTCCTGCCTTTCCCTCCAGGAACGCACCCTTCGCCACGCCCCTGGTAAATCCGTCCAGCGCCTGCTCCACCGTCAGCGCCTCCTCTGTATGCCACCCGTCCTCATTCCCCGGCGGGCCGGACCCCGTCCGCGGGCTCTTCCTCGTCACGGCCGCATAGATACCCTCAAACGGATTCGGTGGCTCCACCGGGAAATCGCTCCCCAACACCGGGCTGACATCCAGCAGCGAGCGCATGCGGTACGCCTCCTTGCGAGTGCGCTCCTCGCCCAGCCGCAGCACAGCATATGCCATGTCCGATGTGGCGTGGGTCGGCTGGATGGACGGCACGATGCCGATGGCGTGCATGCGCTTCTGGTCGTCTGGGTGGATGATCTGCGCGTGCTCGATGCGGAAGCGGTGGCGGGCCTGGCAGGGGGCGAGACTCTCATCGTCGGGGCAGGCGTCGCGCAGGGCGGCCTCGAGCGCGTCGATGGCGAGGCGGTTGGCCAAGTCACCGATGGCGTGGATGTTGACTTGGTAACCGGCGGCTGACCACGAGCGGGCGAGGGAGTGAGCGTGGAAGCGTTGACGAGAAGCGAGCCAGACATGTCGGGGCGGTCGGAGTAGGGCTCAATCATGGCGCTGCCCCAACTGCCGAGGGCGCCGTCTGGGAGGGTGCGGGTCAGTAGAGGCCAGAGTGAAAGGGAGTTCCGGACTTACCGGCAAAGAGCTTCACGCTCCTGACCGAGAGCATACCCTCGGGGTGCTCTATCTTGACCGCCTCCTCCGGACAGAAAGTATTCCTTTCCTTGCACTCGATCATGGCGTACACCCTCAGCGTCCCAGTCATCCGTCCGGCTCATCTCATCGTACATGGCGATATCCTGCGGCAGCACACCGGCATCGTGCATGCCCACTAGCCCAACTTGTGCAGCCCTCATCGCCGACGCCACGAACGTCTTCTTCCGCTCGACGCTCGGCCTCGGCCACAGCGAGGTGACCAGGTCCATCGCATTGTCGCAGAACACGCCCAAGCCAGGCGTCCTCACATCTCCCCACCGGGCACCTCCTCGGGCAGTTCCTCGGGCAGCAGATCCAGCACCGCCTTCGACACCCAGGTGCAATGCACATCCACGCGGTCGAGCATGAAGAATTTGCCCTTGAGCAGCTCGTCCTCTTCGAGCCAGTCCTACATCCAGTCAGTCAGTCAGTTAGTCAGCCAGTCACTCACCACCACACACCATCCAGAGCAGAGCGAGAGAACACTCACCGCGGTCGGCATCTCCCCAAAACCATCTGATCCCACCGACGCCCCTAGCCCAGTTCCGCTTCGCCCCGGCCCCCGGGTTCTTGTCAGAAACTCCCTTAGCCGCCGCCTCACCTCCTCCTTCGAGTCCGCGCCAAACAGGTCCGCCGAGTGCTGAAAACTCGCCGTACTGGATCAGATGCCCATGTCCGTCCCATATCCCGGGCAGCACAAACCCCTTGCGGATTTCATGTTCGCCGCTGTCTGGAGGGAGTGGAAGACGCGGGTGAACGTGCCTGTCTGCGGGAGACGGAGAAGCAGTTATTGGAGGCGGGGGAGGTCGAGACGGAGGCGATGGTGTGGAGGGATTGGTAGCAATATGTTTGGATGCCGTCTTCGTGGTGGTTGTTGTTGTTGTTGTTGTTGTTGTTGTTGAAGACGCCTTTGGGATGAGGCGAAGACGACGGCGGCGGTGCCGGCGAGGAGGGAGAGGCGGAGGCCCCATCTCGTGATGATGAGGAGGATGACGGTTTTGCCTTTTTTTGCTCCCCGGGGTTGGGTGTCTTGGGGGGAGGTCTGACTGGTGATGATTTCACTCGGTGAAGATTGAAAATTTGAGAGCTTGCAAAAGCCACAAATTACATTGTTTCAGCGACAGACTTACAAGCCAACCCAAGGAAGGGGCGGTCGGTCTCACCTCAGTCCTCCAAATCCACACGGTCCAAGGCGGGTCCGGACCCTGCGGCAGACCGCCCGGCGTGGCACCATTCGGCAGTCGACGAGGTCCACTCAGGGGCATTCCTCTTATCAGACGGTATCAGCATCATGGCGGCCCTGACTCAGGGGCAATGTAGAAACAACATCAGATCGTCTTGATCCGGAACACATTGCTAGACAAAACTAACAGGAACCACTGTGCTTTGCTAGTTTGCCTCTCAGAATCGCAAAAACAGCTGCTTGCAAAATGGGAGAAATAGCATACCGCTGAGCCAGAAGCGTTCAAGGTTTCACCCCAAACACCTGCCACATAACCACCTAGGAGAACAACAAGAGAAAAAAGGAAGGATCGGCGTGTAATATACTACCAAAGTACCCTAGGTAAAGCCAACGAAAACGGCCGCCACCACAAAACCACAACCACCCGGCCAAGCCAACCGACACCAGCAGCACGCAAGAACACCACCATCCATTCGTCAAATACACCACCAGCAGCAGCGCAGCAGCATCAGAAACACAACTCGTTGGAATCCCATAACCCGCTGGCTTTCCTCATGCGTGCCATTTCTGCACGCACACACACATGACACATTTGTTACTGCCGCCACTGCCACTACCCTTGCAACTACCGCTAACCCTGCCACTACCACCACCTTTGCCACCATTGCCTACTCCTGCCCGAAACCCATCGTCTCCTCGACCGCAATCGTTTGTGTTCTGCAGCATCTCGAGCGTCTTGTACGGCGGCAGGTCGAGGCGGTTGAAGCTGTTCCCCCCGGACTCAGTTAGCACCTCACTCGCATTGAAACAAATTCGGATGTGTGTAAGTAACAAAAAAGACGTACCAAGTATGCGCTTTCGGCAAATTCGTAATGTCGCCCGCCTTCTCAATCGTAAACCTCCTCGGCCCGTCGCTCCCCTGCAAATCCTTAAACCCATTAACCGGGATTCTCGACGTGCCCGTCGTGAACTGCAGCAGCCGCGACTTCTGCTCGCCGTCCCACGACCGCACCGTCTGCCAAAAGAACTGGATCACCTCGTCCGACTCGGTGTACCCCCTGTAGTCGGTGTGCTTCTTCCAGTCGTCCACGTCAATTTCGGCAATCCCGCCGATCAGCAGCTCCAGCTCGCGCTCGTCAAACACGTTGATCAGGTCCTGCGGGATCAGCTCCTGGAAGCCCTCTTTGAAGCCTGGAACTGCTCGGCAATGCGCTTCTCGATTCGCCACTTGACCATGAGGTCGACGTACTCCTTCTTGTTCTCGTTGGTCACCTAATGTTGCGGCCGTTGGGCTTGAGGTCCTCCACCGTGATCACGCCAAACCGCTCGTCCTCGGTCGAGAAGGTCTGCTCGAGGATGCCGCCCGAAATGTCGTTGTCGAGCATCCACTGCAGCGAGCGGTGGAAGTCGGCGTCGACGCCCTCCATGTCCGCCAGCACCACCGGCTTGCCGAGCATCATCTTGTATAGCGCGCCGATGAAGAACGCGTCGAGGAAGCGCCGGTGGAAGATGGCGAGGCCGACCACTCTCCCAATAAACTTGAAGTAGTTGAGATGCTCAGGGTTGATGCCCGAGTGCGGGTTGATCTGCAGCGTGTAGTTGTCGTGCGCCGAGTACTCGAACAGGCAGTAGAACGGGTTGAACATCTCGTGCGAGAGCAGGAAGAAGAACTCTCTCGACAGGCCACCGTAATCCAGGCCGTCCTCGCCGTCGAACTTGATCATCAACCGCTTCTTGAGGTCCGTCGCCGACAGCCGCATGATCTCGGCAAACGAGTCCTCAAAGATGTGCGAGCGCCGGACCTTGATGTGGCACTGCCCGGACAGGATGCGCATGGCCGGCTGCGAGCGGAAGTAAATGAGCTTGCGCCGGAAGTCGCGCTTGTACTGTGGCACGTTCTGGTCGAGCGACGACGGCAGCCGCGGGTCGTCCCACGTCGTCGTCTTGGTGTTGTGGTCCACAAAGTACACGCGCGCCGTGTTGGTCAGCCGCATCTCCCACCCACTAGGCAGGGGCCCCAGCTGCGACACCGGCTGCTGCTGGACGGCCACGCCACTGCTCTGATTCCCGTACATCCGGATGTACTGCTGGCGCCGCGGGTCCACCCACGTCGTCGTCCGGGTGTTGTGGTCCACAAAGTACGGCCGTCCTTCGGGTGTGTACCGCTGCTCCCACCCGGGAGGAAGCTCGCCCGTCCCTTGCGTCGTGGTCCCGGTGTAAGCCATGGTCGTGGAGGCGGCGGCCGCTGCCGCCTGCTGCGCCTGCAACGTCGGCGAGTTCGCACCAGTGCGGTCCTCGGGCAGCGTGCGGTTCTGATGCCGTTGCCGTTCGACCTGCGTGTTCGCCTCGGCGTTGCGGTTCTCGGCCGCGCCCGTGCCCGTCGGCCTGTTCCAGCTCGTCGTCCTCGTGTTGTGGTCCACATAGTACGTCCTCCCGAGGTTGTCTTCGCGGCGCTCCCACCCGGCTGGCAGCCGGCCCTGTGCGTCCTCGAACGGGCTGAGCGTCGTGCTGGTCTGCCGATGGCCGGTCCCGTTCACGGCAGGTGGGTTGACCGCTGACGTAGATGCTAAGCTCGCCGGGCGATGGGGTATGTTCATCGAGGCGCCTGGCACAGGCGCGCCATTGGGGCCCGACATGGCGGATGAGGGTCTGTCTGAGGAGCGGTCGCCGTTGGAAATCGTCGATGTCTGCGGGGTGAGCAGGGGGTCTGCTGGAGGATGCTGTCTGCAGTTGCTGCGTGCGGGTCGGGGCTGTCAGGTTGGTGGAGAGGTTAATGATCAGCTTTCCGTGTACTACCAGATTGTCGGTCGACTTTTTGAGGTCTCGTGTGAGCATCTGATCTACAAAAAGGGGTTGGACGTGGTCAGCTCGGTGAAAGAGTCATCGGACGAGGGCGGGCGGGAGAAGTGTTCCTACCGTCGGCTTCTGGGACAAGTTCGATGACATCTCCTATTCTAATGTTGATAACGCCGAGAAACCCTTGGTCCTTCTTCTTGAACTTCTTCTGGTCGAAACCTGCACGGCCAGAATGCTGTCCTCGTTGACCCGGCTGTTGGCTGTCAGCACGGTCCCAACTGTGCCAACACGGCAGGGGTGCCACTTACAAATCGAAGCTCTCATTCCAGTACGGCTCAGGGTCCTCTTGGAGACCTGAGTGGTCTTCGTCTGCTCACCGTTGATGGTGGCCACGGCAAAGGGATCTGGAAACCCTGCACCGCGGCGGTTAGTATCCGATGACGTTGCTATGCATGCCCGAGCAGGACCCAGCACGTACTAAATACATCTCGCTTGTAGAGGCCATCGGCGGCGATGACTAAATGGCGTGGTCAGTACGAGGTCGCGTTGATGGTCCGATCGCGGGTGGGAGGGGTCCCATTACTGGTGACGCGCAGGTTTGGCTGGCTATTTCGCAGGGTCAGCTGGTGTTTTCCATCCAGAGCCCGCCTCGGCCAGCGAACGAGGCAGTCGAGGCGGACGTTCCCAGGTAGCAGATTCGGGACTTACGCTGGGAGCCCTGCATCCATCCGGCTGCTCATGATTGCCGGGAGCGGGAGCGACAGTCAGACCTAGCACGTGGCGCCGTCGGTTCGCCCACCAGGCCGGCGGTGATCGGGAGGGTTGGCGGGCTCTGGATCGGAGTGGGATCGGATGGATAGTCGGCGGCGGAGGATGTTCGGAAGGGTCGCGGGTCGATGGCGGATGCGGGAATGGTTTGGCGATGAGGGGATTGCGGACTCGTGGGTGGACGCGCAACACCAAGGAGCACGTCGAAAAGGGATGGGGGGCAGCCAGCCACGTTGGTTGCGGCACGACTGGGGGGTTGTGATGAGATCGGATCGAAGACGAGCAAGAGCGAAGGGCGAGCGCAGCTGCAACGGCGAGTGATGGGAAAGTGGTTAGTGGTGAGGCTGTGCTGACCGGGACACCCCGCTTTGGCGCTCTGGCACACCTCGTTCGTTAACAAATAATCAATGGCCCCAGGCTTCTACGCGAGAAATGGCCACAGCTTGCAGTGGTGACGCAGTTAGCTGGCGGCGATGCAGACACACTCTCTTGGTTTCTGCCAGATCACAGACCTGAGCGGTAAAATCACCAAATCGTTAGGGTCGGCAAGCGCTGAGGGGCAGTGGTTCGCGGCTCGGTTGTGAGGTGTTTGTGTCAAGACTGACTCCATACAGCGACAGGCTCCAGCGTCACTCTGGGCGCACCAGAATAAGTTACAGTAACGAGGACTTTTTTCCAGGGCGTTTAGCGTGTCAGGATCCCTGCAGCCAGGGTGAGCTTGGCTTGAATGTACTGTGTTAGTGTCTGCCCCGCTACTGAATTGCTTCAAGGCGTGTGTGGAGAATCAACGGTCAGCATCAGTCATCCGTAGGAGCCTTAGTAATAGCAGATCTCTGCATTTGTTTTCTGAGTTTTATGATTACGACTTTTTTATTTCTCTTTTTTCTTTTCTTTTGGTTTCCTCTTTTTTACACTGTTTTGACAGGCACGCAGCTGTGTCGAAGGTAACGCAACACCCATAGTGCGAAGATCCCGTTGGCCGGCACGGTGGAGCAGAGTCCAACTCCCTTCCTGCGGCCTGGCCGGCCTGGCCGAAGCCCGTTCGTGGTCCTGTACATGCGGTGTTGGGTGATGTCAGGGTCAAAATAACTCACGTTTGCATTTGGGAAGGGCCGATGTCAGTTAACTGTTGCTGTCGAGAGTTGCTGTCGGCATCGATCTTTGGCATCTATACCAGTATTGCGGACAGGAAGTTCCTTATGTTTAAGGTGGGTGGAAGCGCAATTGAAGACCGGGGTATCATGTTGGTGTGAAGGCAGTAAGGTTGGGGCGGACAGGAGGATGGGGGACGGTGCTCTTCTTGTGATGAGCAGAGCTAATGCCTCGCCGGCAATATCCAGATCTGAGCACCACGATCCCCAAACCTTGATCATGATAGCCAGCTGCAGAGTGACGCCCAAGAATCAAGCGATCCATGGCAACTTGCAAAGAACGAAAACCCCCTACAATATAAGAGCCCATATACCGTGTTTGCTACCCATACGGTGCTGATCGCGAGAGCGATGACCCAATGCTCAGGAAGGCCGATGAGAATGTGCGCTGAGCGTGACCTTCCGTTCTTTTGTCCAGACCCGTGACGCCTTGCCGAAGTGAAGAAAAAAAACAAACATATCCCATAACGAAACGACCCTTCCTGGCTCTTATCGTACACCCTGGAAGGCTGTTGTCGTTCTTGAACCGTGATGAAACGTCAACCCCCAAAACCAACCCTGCTCCGCATATCCCCTCGGCTTGCTCAGTAAGGAGCAAACCCGCGCCCACGGCCCCTGTAGCCGCCGCGATATCCCCCTCCTCTCATGTATCCTCCGCCGCCCCGCCCGCCGTAGAAGCCACGGCCGCCACCGCGGAACCCGCCCCTACCGCGCCCGCGCGACATGCCTGGGATGTTCGTCCTCTTCGGCTCAACCTTGATGTTGCGCCCCTTGAAGACGCTGTCGTTGAGCACGAGGGCCTGCGCGACGAGGTTCGGCTCGCTGAACTCGACGTATGCGTATCTGGAAGCGGCGTCAGCAAGCCGATTACCAACTACTCTCAAAGGCATGGCAAACGCACCCCTTCGGCTGGCCGGTAAACTTGTCGAGCAGAATCGTAACGCGGTTAATCGAACCGCAGCTCTGGAAGTGGGCTTGCAGCTCCTCGGGCGAGGTCGAGTAGTCGACGTTCCCAACAAATATGCTGCGGCTATCGACATCCTCCTTGTCCTCGGTCAGGTCCTGGCGGGCTTGATCCAGCGACGCCTGCATCTCGCGCAGCTTGGCCGCCTCGGCCTCCATCTCGGCGACGCGCCGCTTCATGGCCGAGATCTCTTCCTGGTGCGCCGGGTTCAGTTAGCCTCCTCTTGTAGCAGCGCGGCGGCTGGCTGCCTGATTCTTGCTGTTGTGGCGTCGCACCTCATCGTTGGCATCCTCGCCGTCGGCATGCTCGCGCGTCTCGTCATGCGGCTTCTCTTCATCCTTTGGTGAACTCATTTCGGCGTCGTTACTAGATGTATCGATGGAGTTTGAGCTCTGGGAATCGGTCAGCTTTTGGTGATGGCACAGGTGGGGTTTGCGCGTCTCGCTTCGTGGAACGCGACTGGAGCAACCTCGGGCAAGTGAAGCGAGAAGCAAGGCCTACCAAATCGACTCAAAGGTACCTAAGGAAAAGAGCCACGAAGCTCTGCTGTTCGTCGCCAACAACGGATCCAAAACTCTCCGATTGCTGATGTTGGCAGTAATTGACAGGAACCCAACCGCAAACGTCACAGGTTGTGAAACTGCAGGGTCAAGGGTGGGTGGAGTGCTGCTGCAAGTGGCTTTGCTGTGTCAGGGCAAAGCAGGCAGTTATGCATTTACAGGAAACTCTTCAACACCCCCATACTTGCATTATTGTCTCTTTCATGCACATCCAACCATCTTCCAAGTTCTCGGCCTAAGCAGTCTTGCACCATGGAGGCTCACAGAACATGATTAAGATTGACAGGGCCAATCGTGTCTCCACTTTTTGACAACAGCGAGCCATCTTAACCGTCCCATTCCCAGTCGGAAACAAAAGCTGATTCAGGTCCAGAGGTTGGTTGGTTCACCAGGACTGAACCATCACCCCTCGATGTTCCTCAACCACTTGTCAAATCCAGGTCTTTATTGGGAGGGTCAAGTGACGATCGCCCAAGTCCTGGGACAAAGCCGATTCTGGCGTCAGTTTGTTTGAGCCAACTGTAACAGCATATTGCCGAACCGCAGTCGACTGCCGTTGCAGACATTGGTTGCCTTTCTAAATGTTTCTCGAGCTTCACCGCCAGCTGGACTTTTTGCAATCCTGTTCTAGCTCAAGACCCGACAATGCCATGAAAATGACTTTCTTGTCTTTGGATTGTTTCCCCTTCGTGGCCTGTGGCTGAACCTTGGGCTCTTCCAGGTGCACCTGTTCCCGATGGTGATATATTACAGGCCCCTGGCAAGTGTCGTTGTAGACCCGGGATAGTCGCCTGAAGAATGGTCAGTACTTTTTACTCATGAGAGCTCTGCTGAAAAGGGGGTTCGGTCCAACAAAACAAAAAGGACTTGATCGGATGGAGTTATGGAAGGAAAATCTGGTTGATCAGAGCAGTGCTGAATTATTGCCCTTCCTCAAACGTCTGCTTCACGGATCGACTAGCTTGCATCGTTGAAAAACAATCCTCTCGCCGAACTCTCGGCACGATCACCTCACTCTCGGCACGATCACCTCGTAGGCGACACAACAAAATGTCGTTCGTGTCTCCGATGACGAGAGATGGTCCTTCCCACTCGGTGATTTCTACGTCGAGTCCGGTGGCAATAATCAACACCGACACGAGACCGTTCTAGAGCTCAATGCCATGTTCGACGGTTTCGATGGCGCCAGAGATCGCCCTACCCACTGGTACGAAGGCCAGCTCATCCATTACGGCCTCCCGCCGTTCAAGACCGAGGGAAACGCCAAGATGAGGCTCTTCGATGCTGTCAGCAAAGCAAGCATCGCTATTCGTTCGCACCTCCTCAAGGTAGAATCCGAGTTGAAGAAGCATTGGTCCCAGCGAGAGCGGGAGGCCAAATAGGCCCTGAAGAACGCAGCCCGAGTCCCATCAATTGAGCGGTCCAACAAGCATAGAGCTGATGAAGATCAGGTTCCACGATCAGATAAGATGCTGGGGCTTCCGAGTTTTCGTTCCAACACGCAGTGCGGGCGAGGCCGATGACTGCTTCCGCTACGTATGAGATGGCGGTGGGGGCAGCACCTGGTCCAGTCGCATGGTCGACGTGTGGAGGAGAAAGTTAGGCCTTGTATGGTAGCTGTTGGTTTACGATGTTTGATAGCGTAGCTCATCCCTGCAGCCTCAGCCATGAGGCCGATGACGTCACTACACAGGTATTTTTAAATACAGCTACCATATGTTCCTAGCGACTCTCTTTCCAATCCCGGGGTAGCGAGCTCTCACGATATAGCCCAGCACCTGGAAATCGAAAATGCACACGCCAGCGTTGTCGGATCTTGATCAAGACAGAAATCAGAGAGACAGCACCCCCAACCCTTATCGGCTGCCCCACTGGTTTGACCCCTCTGGCAGTTCGATGTATCAGCCATAGAACTGTCCAATCAGCAGCTTCAGCCACTGTTTAGGCGTCAGCTTGCATTGCTGCCCCGCAACCACGCGGCCCCTGAGACAATGCCCCTCCAAGCTTCAGGCTCCATCCATCCTCTCACTCTTTGGGTCGTCTTCATATCTAGCTGTCCTTCCCCTCTTCCCCACGTTCCAACCCTTCATTGTTGCATTGGAACCTTCAGGACAGTCACACAGAACGCACCATGTCCATCGAAATCGAAAAGATTCTTGCCGCGGCGCCGACAACAACGCGGGGCCAGCCAACCCAGCTCTCGTGCGATCCCAAGGGCGAGCGCATAGCCTACGCCGTAAGCTGCCCTCTCACCTCCTCATCGCCTGCTTGTTCTCTAACCGTTCCCAGTCCGGCAAATCCATCTTCCTCCGGCACATCGACGATCCGTCCCAGTCCAAGCAATACACCGGCCACACCGTGACCACCACTGTCGCCAAGTTCTCCCCCTCCGGCTTCTGGGTCGCCTCGGGCGACGTCTCTGGCAAGGTGCGCGTGTGGGACGCCGTTGAGGCCGTCAACACCAAGGGCGAGTACGCCATCATCTCGGGCCGCATCGCCGACCTGGCCTGGGACGGCGACAGCCAGCGCGTGATCGCCGTCGGCGACGGCCGCGAGCGCTTTGGCCACTGCTTCACGGCCGACAGCGGAACAGCGTCGGGGAGGTGAGCGGGCACAGTAAGGTGGTCAATGCGGTCGCCATCCGCCAGCAGAGGCCGCTCAGGGCCGCGACCGTGTCGGATGACAGTACCATGTGTTTCCTGCATGGCGCGCCGTTCAAGTTTGCGAATAAGGCCGCCGGGCTGCATAAGGGATTTGTCATGGCACGGCGTTCAGTCCGGATGGGAGCGTGCTGGTGACGGTGGGCGCGGATCGGAGGATTCAGCTGTATGATGGCAAGACGGGAGAGCCGACGAAGCAGGTGGCGAAGGGGTGCACACGGGCAGTATCTTTGCTGTCAGTTGGGCGAAGGACTCGAAGCGGTTTGTGACGGCGAGCGCGGACCAGACAGTGCGGGTATGGGATGTCGAGTCTGGGGAGTGCGTGCATACGTGGCGGATCGGGGAGGAGGGGAGCGTTAACGTTGAGAACCAGCAGGTGGGCGTGGTCTGGCCGCATGGGAGGAGCGACGGACTCATCATCAGCTTGAGCTTGAGTGGTGACCTCAACTACCTCACCGCCGAGGGCAAGGACAAGCCCATCCGGGTCGTCCAGGGACACAACAAGAGCGTGACGGCACTCGGCGTAGCATCAGAGGGGAAGATCACAACTGGCAGCTTCGACGGCAAGGTCTGCAGCTGGGACGTCTCAACCGGCGTTGCCACCGTGGTCGAAGGCCAAGCGCACACCAATCAAGTCACCCAATTCGCCTCCCTCTCCGGCCACACCTACAGCGTCGGCTGGGACGACACCCTCCGCACAATCCAACACTCCGCCAACAGCTTCCTCGGCAACCCCACCAAGCTCCCTTCCAGCCCAAAGCGATAGCCGTCACCTCTGGAAACATCATCATCGCCTACAGCGACAGCATCGCCGTCTACTCCCTCAACTCCTCCGAACCCTTGACCCAGCTCCGCACCGATTTCGCCCCCAGCGTCCTCGCCGCCTGCGGCTCCCTCATCGCCGTCGGCGCTGCCACGACCAACGCCGTCGACATCTACACCCTCGCCTCCCCCAACAACCTCACCCCCACAACCACCCTGTCAAACTCCAGCTCCCCGATCTCCTCCCTCGCCTTCTCCCCCACTGGCTCCCTCCTCGCAGCGGGCAACGCCCAGGGCAAGATAGTCGCCTACAACACCTCGGACTGGTCCGTCGCGACCGACCGGTGGTCGGCACACACCGCGCGCGTGCTGAGTATTGCCTGGAACCAGGCCGGCACGCATGCTGTGAGCGGCGGCCTGGATACCAACGTGCATGTGTGGAGCCTCGCGAAGCCCGGGAGCCGAGTCAAGGCGGCGAATGCGCATAAGGACGGGGTCTGCGGGGTTGCGTTTTGTTGATGGCGATCAAAAGGTGGTGAGTACGGGCGGCGATGCGGCGGTGAAGATTTGGCGGGTGGGAGGGTTGCAATGAGCAAGACGATGGATAGGAGGTTTAGGTGTGGGAATGGATGTGGTATAGCCTGCGAAGAGAGGGTTAGAGCCCAGTCAGGTAGTTAGTCACTCAGTCATGATGTGATCAGGGAGATGAATTCAAGACTGCCAATGCCATTCCGCGGATTGGTCTTGTGCCATGATGTGGTTGCCAAGTTCCACCTGTATTTTAATATATATACCCTAACAGGACGACGATGCTGCAATTCTCCCAATACTCAACCACCTCCCATCTGACCCCAAACAGATGGTAAGAAAGGGTATCTCCGCCGCAAAAAAAAAAAAAAAAAAAAAAAAAAAAAAAAAAAAAAAACACCGGTCCGTCCATGTATGAATAAAGAAACTATCCCAGCCCAGCGTAGCAAACCCTTCCAAAACCTTCTCCTCCACCTCGTGCCTCGGTATTAATTGAATAATTTTAACCGCCCAGTCTCAACAGAACACCTTCCCAATCAAATACGAGAACCCTCCACCGCGCATTCCATTCTCCAAAGCCATGCAAACACTCTGTCATCAGTCATCCCTGTCATCATTGCGTCCACTTAAAATCGATATCGGAGTCCAGGTGGAGTGGAGATGAGAGTGATGATCAGAGGCGTGGAGTGGGAAAAGAGCGATATCGAACAGATCGTTGAACAATTCGAACAGCCACGATCAGTCGCCTCGGCCAAAAAATGCTCAATTCCCAGCGACGCCGACAGGCCCTCTGACTGAACCACCAACTGGACCGCCCAGAGGACCAACCGGCCCTCCAAGGGGCACCTCCACGTCATCGTCAACCCCCCGCGCATCTTGCGCCCAGATCCCATCCCAGCCCGCGACGTGGTTTTCGCCGCCCGCACTCTGCTGGGTACTCCCGCTGTGTTGATGTTAAAGTGCGGACCGTTTCCGTTGATGGTAGGTCGAGGCACGTTCGCCTGGTCGAGGTCAACGATGGCATCGCTGTCGTCGTAATTCGGAGTGGGTGTTAGAATGGTGCCGTTAATGTGCCGCCGGTGTGATGCGGCAGACTGACACCGTTCACGGTGCCTTCGTTTTGCTGGGTACTTCTGATAATAATATATAGGCCTAATACGTCGACGAAAGCGGGAACGGCTCGTAGCTGTCGTCAGAATCGCTGGGATTGTTTGAAGCTTCGGTTTGGGGGTCGGGCTGGCGGCAGCAACCACGGTCTGCAGGACGGAGACGGGGTTGATTATGGGAGGCGGCGCAAACGTATGGTTGAGATGGATGAGGTCCGCGCCTCTACCCACGGGAGGACCGTTGAGTGTGCCAAGCACCGGGAAGTTGCCGGTGAGAGGGCGCTGATGGCGTTGAGGTAACTGAAAGGCTCGTTGGCGCCGTTGGGATCGATGGGACCGCCCTCATTCTGATTGCCGGGGCTGCCAGTGCCGGCGGCTTGCTGGTTGCCGCTCGGGTTTGAAGGAGGAAGCGTCTCGTTGGCCTCGCTAAGCTCGATGAGTTGGGGTCCACCTTGGTCCTGATGACCGGTGTTGGAATTGCCAGCGGTTTGATCATCTGTTGCTTTGGGAGCCAACCCCGACGTTTGCAAGCAGAGACACGTTGGCCTCGCCAGCCTCTTCATTCTCATCGCCACCACCACCACAACCCTGCGCAGTGCTTGCAGGTTGCGGCGCCTAATCGAGCTGGAGCATGCCGTTGTTCTCGCCTTGGTTAGTGGTAGCAGCAGTAGTGCCGCCATCGCCGCGTGCTGTTGCTGCTCGGCCGCAAAGTTGGCGTCGGCAGCTGCCAGGTCGGCCAGGTGCTGCTGGCGGGCGAGCTCCTCTGGATAGCAGGTCAGCACCATCCAATCGAACAGGGTGACGCGTTCGGCGGCCGGAACGGGAAATGGCGGTGGCGAGTATGGCGGGAGGGCGTCCAACGTGCCTTGGATGATGCGCTGGGCGATATGCTCGACGGCGTCGGGGAGGTGGCTGTGAGAACGGTCAGCTTGTTGTTCAACAAGTCAAGTACCAAGGACCAGAAAAGAATATAATTCACCCGATGCGCCCGTGAATGGCCTGCCCCTGTTCCTCAAGGCTCTCGGCCAGCTCAAGTTGGTGATTATCCATCAGCGTCGGGTTCGCGACGACAATCAGCGGGGCGCCGACAGCCAGTACCTCCCCCACGGTTCCCGTGCCTGAGATGAAATGTGAGTTGAGATGAACAAATCGCCAGAAACTTGTGAATGAAAACCAAACTTACCGCCGTGGGCGATGACGCACCCCGCGGGGCGCACGCCGTCCTCACCGCGGCAAGCGACGATATTGGCGGTCATCTCGTCCGTGTAGGCGAACGAGACCACCGCCACGCCGTGCCGCTCCTCGTCTTTGAGCGCGGCGACGCGGTCGGCGAAGAAGGCCAGGTCAGGGCCACATTGGACCCGGAGGTCAGTGTAGCCATGACCAGCCAGGAGGAGAAAAGCGGGAGTGCTCACCTCCTCGAGGAGGGAGCGGAAGCCGGCCGTGGCGCCGATGGTGACGAAGCAGCGGCGGCCGGCAGCTCTGCGATTGTCCTGTCAGCCTCGACGTTGCCATTGCGATTTTCCATTCGCCGTCGCTTGGTCTCATGCTGTTGTGGTGGCGCCGCCCCGGTGGCACCGCTGGCAATGTCCATGTCGTCGACCACGACGGTGCCCTGGGGAGCGTTGAAGCGCGGGGTCCGGGCCGCCGCCAAGAAGGTCTTCGCGAGGATGCATGCGTTATCAGATGGCAGAAACACATCCCAAGTCGCGATAAGGTGAGCGGTGAGACAGGGAAACTCGGAAATATCTCCGAACTTCGTGGTGGATTATGTATTTGGGTATTCATGTTATAAGAAATGTGGGACCACGTGCCGTGGGGCACCTGACCCAACCTGGTTGGTTCGCGTTTTGTTAACTCTGTCGACTGCGCTGAAGGGCATGAATGGAGATAAGGACTCACTTGAACAAGGTCAGACAATATTTCACTGGGGAAATGGCCCAGCTCACTGGAAAGCTAGGATGAGATTAGCTGCTTCCACAATTGTTTGCTGTTGTGGTTTTGGGAAGTCCACTGAACTGTATTCCTGCATCTGCTCCGCCATTCATCTTCTGATCTCCAGCATGCAAGGTGTTCTGAGGTTGTGAAGCTGTGTTTATGACCGAAAGTAAGAATTATTTGTCTGTAGGAATTTTGAGTCTGGGGTTTCAGCTTGGAGAAAGACAACTCTATTTCATGTCACTTACACGTGGTGCCACACTGTGGCGCTGCGTGGCTCGTGCTTCGGCTCGGCGCGTGGGCAACTCCAAATTTTTGGCGATCAAGAGTTCCCACCGCGCATCGGCAGCCGTGTCCACCACGACCCGACTCGACCTTCCGGCATGGCCCCCAGCCAATCTCCTCCGGCTGTGTCTCCGGACCAGCAGGCGGCTCCAGATCTCCCGGGCCGCCGCCGTCCAGCAGCCCATTCGTCGCCGGCGATTCGCGACGACGCAATGGCGCGCCGCGCCCGAAGACGAAGCCACCAGGAACCCGAAGTCGAGAAGGATTTCTCGAACCCGGGTGAGGCCCTGCAGCACATGATCCAGGACGACGCCCTCTCCGCCGAGGAGCGGCAGCTGGCCAGACAGATGCTCGAAGATTGGAACAAGGTCCCACCAAGCATGAAGCAAAAGATCGCCGAGCTCGGCAGGGAAATCAGCGAGGAGGCCGCGCCGCTGCGGAGGCAGGCGGTGGCGAAGAAGGACACCTTCTGGAACGAAGACGAGAGCGACCCGGATCTGATCACGGACGAGATTGGCGAAGGACGACTTTGAGGAGGACGACATGATGGCCATGGGGCCACGCCAAGCTCGAGGAGCACCGCGAGTTCAGAGAATACGCGCGGATCGCCGTGTGGAGATGCCGCTGTCTCTCGAGTAAGCATGTCCAATGTGTTTGGCGCAGATGCAAGCGAGGTTAACGGTCGACAAAACAGAACTTGCAAAACCGTTTCCGGCCGCCCGCTGAGGACGAGGTCCTGCGGTTCCGGTATACCACATACTGCGGCGTTCCACCCCGCCGACAGGAAGGTGGTCGTCGAGTTCTCGCCCAGGGACTTGCCGGCCTCACCGAGGCGCAGCAGCTGAAGCTCAAGAAGCTCGCCGGGCCTAGGTACAACCCGGAAAAGGATATATCAAGATGAGCTGCGAGCGGTTCGAGCACCAGGCGCAGAACAAGCGGTACCTGGGCGACCTTGTGGACAAGATGATTGCTACGGCAAAGGTGGGAAATCAACGTCGCACCTTGTTTTACATTTTTGTACTGTTTGTACTGCTGCTGACACACACCAGGACCCAACCGACACGTTCGAGGACATACCCTCGACACGCGTCACCACAAGTTCAAGGAGGTCATCAAATTCCCCAAGGAGTGGTACCTGACCGAGGAGCGGAAGAGGGAGCTCGCGGCGCAGCGGAAACAGGCGCTGCTGCTGGACGAGCAGAAGAGGGCCGAGGGGCTGCTGATCGATGGCGGTCGACGATTCAGGGAGGCGCTGGCCAATACCAAGGTGGCGGAGGTTGTCCCGCTGTCGAGGGTGCGGTCGACACGGGGCGGCCGTCGGTAAGGTTTCGGTGAGGATTCAGCCTTGGTCTCCCCGTCTGAGCTTGGGGGAGCTACCGGCCTGTCCCGGCGTGTTACCCTCCGTACTACGGCAACCCAGAAGCCGGCGCTATCATGGCCAGCTGCCCGGTCATTATCCCGCCGGGAGTTGGCTGTTGTATTATGAATCTAAATGTACATCATCTGCATAGAGTTGGGCCGATGTTTGTCTTAGCTGCTCTGTATTGATCATCGATATCTCTTCCTCAGGTTTGCATTCAGGCGGCCATAGCTACTCCCTCGGTTGACTCCTTTCACATGGGCTGCGAGCAGTTTTTTTGGAGTCGCACGAGATGAAAAAAAAAAAAAAAAATACTTACCAATAGCACCGCCGTTAATACATAAGTTACATGTCGGGATGATTGGCAATGCTCAAAACGCAGGCGAGCCATGCCGTACGTTTCGTCACGGAGCAACAGCCTCTTTGGCGCATGGTCGAAACAGACGCACCGCCTCATATGCCGTGAAGCTTGCCAAGGACCGTGGAGGTGGAGTGCATGTGGACCCCTTATTGATCGTGCTGCCTGTGGCCCATCCCGGACTCGAGTTCTTCCCTCTCCTATACGAGATTGAAACACCGTCTTTTTTTTTCCAACATTACTAACGTTAGGTAAACTCGGGCTTCCAAAGCCCTCACTCTTCCTCCCGCACTGTCATAATCACTGATTCTTCCTTTCAGAAAGAATAGCGGGGCCAGCCTCGGCATCCCGCAGTCGATCTCCATTGTGGGGAAGCCGTCCGTGAGGGGCGAGCGCCAAGCCGGTCATGCCAAGCCTGCAAGCCATGCAACCTTGCAGCTGCAGCGTGCTTCCAATGGCTGGCATTGTGCTCTCAGAACTTTTCGATTCGAGAGCTCGCGTTTCTTCCTGTGCGCAACTTTCGGGTAACATTGCCAAAGAAACAATTGATGAGCTGATTTGAATTTGGATAAGACGGTCCTGGTCCGATGAGATATTCGATATTAGTGAAATTATTGGGTCCCTATTCTCCCTGACAGCAATATAAGAAGCAACATCAGGTGGGAACAATCGAAGACATCATGTCCACCAAGTGAAATGGATGCCCCGCCTGAGCAGGATGCATGGGTGGCGCCGCGACAGCGTGTGTGTGCGTGTGTGTGCGTGCCTCGGCCCATGCCCTGGCTTCGAAAGGGGATCCCTGCCGTCACCAAGAGCGAAATGCGACTGAAGGCCTGGATCGGGACCTTCCCGACTGCAACGGGAAACTAGTACTCCCAACGGCGATCTGAGTTGTCCCGAACGCCTTGCCGCTTCCCACCCTGACCTCCTTAATTCTGGACCGCATCCCCTCGCTCCTTCGCCGCGAGCTGTTCCTCCCAGTCGTTCCCTCTGCGCGAAGACTAGACCCTCTCGAATACTGACCTCGACCTCAAGCTCGACCCCGACCCCGACCTTGACGACGAACCACCTCTTTTACACCACCTCGCTCCCCTCACCTCCCCGCCGTAACCATGGCTACCGCGGTCTCGATCCCCGACTTCCAGACCACCCCGCTGGACGCCATCCCACAGATCGCCAGCACCGCGCGCGGCGCCTTCCGCACGCACAAGACCAAGAAGCTCCAATGGCGCCAGGTGCAGCTGCGCAAGCTGTACTGGGCACTGGAGGACTACACCCGCAGATCCTGGAGGCCCTCAAGCAGGACCTTCGCCGCCACGACTTCGAGTCGCTCCTGACCGAGATCGACTGGCTCAAGAAGGACTGCCTGTTCACCCTCAAGCACCTCGAGGCCTGGGCCAAGGACGACAAGCTGCGCTCGCCCGACGTGCCCTTCTCGTACTCGTTTATGAAGTTCCGCGTGCGCAAGGAACCCTCGGCACCGTGCTCATCATCGGGCCCTACAACTTTCCCGTGCAGCTGCTTGCTGGCCCCCTGGTTGGCGCCATCGCTGCTGGGTGCACCGCCGTGCTGAAGCCGTCGGAGCTGACACCCGCGTGCGCGATGTTGGTCAAGGAGCTGATCGAAAAACGGCTGGACACGAGCGCGTTCGCCGTCGTCAACGGCGGGATTCCCGAGACGAATGCGCTGCTGGCCGAGAAGTGGGATAAGATCTTCTTCACGGGCAGCGCGGCGGTCGGCACCATCGTCGCCAAGAAGGCGGCCGAGACGCTGACACCCGTCGTGCTCGAGCTCGGCGGCAAGAACCCGGCCTTCATCACCAAGCACGCCAACCTCGCGCTGGCTGCCAAGCGCCTGCTGTGGGGCAAGACCATGAACGCCGGCCAGGTGTGCCTGTCGCACAATTACGTGCTGATCGACAAGGAGGTGGTGCCCACGTTTATCGAGTTTCTGAAGCAGGCGTATAAGGAGATGTTCCCGAACGGTGCCAAGGCGAGTCCAGACCTGGCGCGGGTTGTCAATCAGCGGCACTTTCAGCGGTTGAAGAAGATGCTGGACAATACCAAGGGCAAGATTGTCATGGGTGGTGAGATGGACGAGGCCGAGAACTTTATCGAGCCCACTGCGGTGCTGGTCAACTCGGTGGACGACTCGATGATACAAGAGGAGTCGTTCGGCCCCATCTTCTCCATCTACCCGTCAACTCGTTGGACGAGGCGCTGAACGTGGCCAACCTCGTCCACCGCACGCCGCTGTCCCTCTTCACATTCGGCTCCAAGGCGGAGAACCAGCGGAGTAAGCTCCCCCCTCCCTACCCCCATCCCCCACTCCCGCCGGCTCTTCTCCTCGCAGTTCACCTCCCCAGGCAAGTTCCTCATACTGACAACCCTTCAGTTCTCAACGAAATGACCTCGGGTGGCGCCACCATCAACGATGCGTACTTTCACGCGTCGGTCAACACGGTCCCCTTCGGCGGCGTCGGCGACAGCGGGTGGGGCGCGTATCGCGGCAAGGCGAGCTTCGACTGCTTCTCGCACTTCCGCACCGTGTCCGAGACGCCCGGCTGGGCCGAAAAGCTCATCGCCGTGCGCTACATGCCCTTCGACCTGGCCAAGCTGCGGCTGGTCAACCGGCTGACGGGCGTCGGCGGCAAGCCTGGCTTTGACCGCAACGGGAAAGTCGTCAAGGGCCTGGGCTACTGGACGGGCATGCTGTGCGGGCTGGGAAGCAAGGGCGCGAAAGGTGCGTTCTTGAGGTGGATGGTCGTGTTGGTGGCCGGGTATCTTTATCAACAGCGTTATGGACGGTTGTGAGGTTTTGGATGAAAATTTCTTTTGGATCGGGATTCTCTTGGGCTTTTTGGAGGACAAACCGATCTAATGCACATTTTGTCTGATCTAGGCGACGATGAGTAATTCAGCTGTACGATGATCTGGACCCTGCGTCCGACGAAGCTGGCTCGACTACCGTGAGATTCCACGCCGACGAGTCGCCTGATCCGGGGCCGGTTACCTAATTGCGGTGGTCGCGGATCATGCCTTCTTTAGTTCGGCCATGTATTCGATATCCCTTTGTGATTCTCTTAGGATTTGTCCTTCAGTCAGATACCAGACCATTCTTAGGTCATGTTTTCCATGTCATATCAGAGGTGTTAAGCTTGCCAGGAGTCGGCATTCTAGTTATCACTCGCAATGCAGTGTGTTGTTATTTGTGTCATCAGACCAATTTCAAGTCATGGTTCTGTTATGTCATACGGAAGAGCCCCTTCAACTCAACAGGGGCCGGGATTTTTGGGGTCTAACTCCAGGTCGTAATGCAGTGTCCGAGTTACATGCCGTGAGCTTTGTCCTTTGCAGCCAGGTAACTTATGTCAAGTGGGATAGTACTCAAATCCGTCATGAACCACGTCAGTTATCCCCACGCAATGCAGAGTTCGTTCCACGCCAATGTCCATTGCTCTCGATCCGTTTACGCCCCGGTCAGCGCGGCGGCCAGCTGCTGCCCCCTCTCGCCGCCCAGATAGATATCATCCGGTCCCTCGGCCGACACCATGGCCATCTCAACCGCCTCATGATACCCCCTGACCACCATCTCCTCATCCACCCGTAACCCATTCTCTACCAGCGCGGTAATCACGCCCCTCAGCCGCGCAATCTCCCTCATCGTCTCGACCTCGATCCGGTCATTTTGACTCGAATACATGGTCTGACTGACGCTCTCCTCCATATTCGTAATCCCAGCCCCCTTGTTCCCTTCCTCAACCGTCTCGACATGCTTGCTGATCCACACATACCCGTTTACCCCGAGCACCACATCCACCTGCCCCCCGCCGTTCGCCGCATCCATTGTCCACACCTGCCTCCTACTCCTCACCACGCCGCCGCCGCCGCCCATCCCACTCACCGCCACGAACACGCCATTCCGCAGCTTCCCATACTTCAGCGACCGCGTGTGCAGCACGGCCCCGCCGTCACCAAACAGCTGCTGCACCTCAGCGACGAGCAAGTCGCCCTCAGCAAAGAAGCTGCGGATCTGCAGCTCGTCCGTCTCAGTGCGCTTGCGCAGGATCCCGCCCGGCAGGTTGATGGCGCTCAGGGGCAGCGCCGCGAGCTGGGTGCCGCCGACGTCGACGCGCCACCGCTTGGCCTGCACCTCGACGATGCGCCCCACCACGAGGTCGCCCACCTCGGGCGTGTAGCGCGCGCGCAACGGCCGCACCGACAGCAGCTTGTTGGTGCGCGTCAGCGTGCCGGCGACCGCCGACGTGATGGCCGTCGAGTGCGGCGCGAGGTAGGTGCCGTGGCCGCGCATCCATTGCGGGTCGGTGGTGAGCGTTTCGCCCGGGGTGACGATCTCGTATTGGGGGGAGGTGGTGTGGGTGAGGCGGGTGCGCTTTGAGGGCGGGAGGAGGGGAGGTGCGAGGTGAGGTCGGCGCCGCCGGTGGAGGAGTCGGAGGACACGGAGGCGGCGTCGTCGTCGTCGAAGGGGTAGTCGGAGGAGGGGTGGTTGAGGGGCCTCGAGGGCTTGGGGGTGAGGATTGTGATGGGCATTTTTTGAGGTGGTGGTTTCTCGTCTCTGGGGAAAGGGAAAAAAAAAAAAAGGAAAATGAAATTGTGGTTGTTGGGCCTCCTTTGGTTTGTGCTGATAACTTCCCTGTGGCCGACTTCAATGGCGTGAAAATGAAGTTCCAGGCCTCTTGATGAGGGTCGTGGGAGTTGGGCAGCTGTTGAGTCTGCCTTGTTTGAACTTGGGTCCTGAGTCTCATTCAGTGAATTTCGATTTCACATTAAGGTCCCGCGCCTCTGCAGCGAAAATTATGGGTACGGTACCTTACAGCCGCCCCACCCAGCGAAAGCCGGCGCTGCTCCCGTCCCCAGCGAAGCTCCCCACACTGCTGCGGGGTGCAGCTTAAGGCAGGCGGCCAGGGGGTCTCACATGCAGCGGGCTTCTTTCATATTCCCGAAGCGTCCGTCGGCGGTTAGCGGGCACTTCCCCAACAAACTTCCATTTCCGTCTCAGCCGGTCCCGTCGCGACCCCCCTCGCACCGCAACTGCGACCTCGTTCCCGCAGCTGATGAGGCGGCCGCCCTGAACGCCCCAGCTCCGCCCTGGCTGGCCGCTGATCTATTCGCAAAAAGAATGATTCCGCTGCTGCGCGGCCTGTGTCGCTGTCGCGTGCTGCTCGCCCCCAATGCCCCGGCGAGCCGTCATTCCAGCGCAGGCTTGGCTGCCACAGCCCTGAGACAGCAACAGCAGCATCTGGTGGTGTCGCAACCACAGCGCGGCCATGCGACGACGGCAGCAGGGGGTGCGCGGCCAAAGACGGCTATCTTCTTTCCGGGTGCGTACACGCGACTAGTCACCTGCCACCTCCCCCCCTCCCCCCAGTCCTCGCTGCTAACACGACCCCTCCAGGCCAGGGCGTCCAAAAGGTCGGCATGCTCACGCCTTGGCTCGAGGCCTTCCCCGCGACCGCCACCCCGATCATCCAGGAAATCGACCACATCGTGGGGTACAAGCTGTCCGACGTGATACAGACGGGCCCGGGCGCGTGCTCAACCTCACCCCCAACGCGCAGCCCGCCATCATGGCGACCTCGATCCTAATCCTGCGCATCCTCGAGAAGGAGTTCGGCTTCAAGACGTCGGAGCGCGCCGACTTCACGCTTGGCCACTCCCTCGGCGAGTTCGCAGCGCTCGTCGCCTCGGGCCACATCAACTTCGCCGACAGCCTGTACATGGTCCAGCAGCGCGCCGAGGCCATGTGCGCGGCAACGCGCGCCGCCGAGGAGGCGTACGGCGGCGAGTATGGCATGGTCGCCGTCGTCAGCGAGCCCGAGTACATGCCGTCGCTGATCGGCGCCATCCGCGAGTTTGTGGGCTACGATAACCTCGGGACGAGGTCCGAGAGCGCCGAGGAGGATCGGTGGTCGCCGATCGACCAGGTGCTGATCGCCAACATCAACAGCAAGAACCAGATCGTGCTGAGCGGGAATATCGAGCGGATTAAGACGCTCGTGGCGCATGTGCGGCAGTTTTTGGGGCACGATCCAAGAGCGGTAAGGCTGAAGAGCGACAGTCCGTTTCATAGCCCCATCATGAAGCCGGCGGTGGCGGTGATGCAGAAAATCCTGACGGGCACGAGCAGGGTGAGCGGGAGGGAAGGGGAAGATATTGTGTCGTGGCCGGCGCGGTGCCGTGTATCAGCAATGTCACGGCGCGGCCGTTTGAGAGCAAGGCCGAGCTTAAGGAGCTTCTGGCGAGGCAGTGTCTCGAGACGGTGCAGTGGTGGGACAGCATCAAGTACCTCGACCAGGAGCAGAAGGTCAGGCGGTGGGTGGGCATTGGGCCCGGGAAGGTTGGCCGGAATCTGGTGGGCAAGGAGGTGGGCATGAGGGGAAAAGATACGGTCAAGGGGGGCGGTGTCTGGGCGATTACCGATCCGAGCGAGATTGAAGAGGTTCTTAGGGGACTGGAAGAGACCGAATACCTTGTAGAAGAGGAGTGGGAGGAGTAAATACGTCGAGATCCGTCAGGGGTGGGGTTGGTCTGGGATCGGAGGTCTGGGTTTTTCTTGCGGCTGGCCTGAGGGACTCTTTGGTATTCACAGCAAGCACCGTGGCATGGCGTTAAGGGGTTTAATTTGCAGATATGTAGCGCATCGGGTCGGCCCTCAAATACCACCCTTGATGTGTTATGCTGCGTTTTGTTCTTGTCCTTGGGGAACCTCACTGCTCCGCCCGCTTCCAGCAACCCCACACTTTCCTGGCCCTTGCTTGGAAGTTTGGAGCTTTGACCCACTCACTAACAAGGATGCTACCCCTAACCCCAGCTTCCCCAAACCATGTTCTCTCTCCTCCATCTGCACCACTCTCTCTCCAGCATCCCACCACCACCATGGCGACCACAATCCCGTCGATCGCCTGCCTGGGCGTCATTGGCCGCAACGTAAGAACCTCGCCCAACTCCTTCCACTCCCAAAATCTGCTCACATCACTGCCAGAACAACCCCCTCCACACGGCCATCTTCCCCTCCCACGACCCCGCCACAAACACCTACCGCCCCGTGCGCACCCCGCTCCAATTCTCCCTCATCCTTTCCTCCACCCTCGACGTGTTTGAGCTGCGGGCCCGCCAGAACGCGGCCGCGGGCACCGGACTGACGGGCGACTACGGGCTGCTGCACGCCATCGATGACCGCCTTGCGGCGTATGGGTTCGAGACGAACACCGGCGTGCGGTTCGTGGTTGTGGTGGACATGAGGGAAGGAAGGGGGGTGCGTCTACAGTTATTGCAGATGGGAAGAGAGGGGGTTTGGCGGCGGCGGGATTGAGGGAGGGCGAGATGAGGGGCGTGTTTAGGGCCATGCAGGCTGCGTGGATTAGGTTGACGCAGAATCCGTTTTTTGAGCTGGATGAGCATTGTCCGCCGGGCGGGAAAGGGGGGAGGCGGATCACGAGTAGGCGGTTTGGAGGAGATGAAGAGGATTGGGGAGGGCTGGGCGCCGGGGGTTGTGAGTTTGTGAGGCCTGGGTGGAAGGGCTGTGCTCGGTGGACAGTGGGAAAGGGAATGCCGACGTTCTTCCCAGCTGGGCGGGAGACGCATTCACGGTCTATTTCAACGATGCCAGCATGTTACAGAACCCCGATAACCCCCGCCACCACGTCACCCGCCGCCCGTCAGACTAAACGCCTCAAACGTTGTCCTCTCGGCCTGCTCCCACCCCTGGTCGTCCGTCCGCGCCATGCTCGCCCACCCCCTCACCAGCGCCCGCCAATAGCACGTCTCCGCCGCCGGACTGAAATACCCCCCGCCCACGAACAACTCCCTCTGCCGCCGCGCAATCCCCTCCGCCACGTCGGGATGCTCCTCCAACCACTCCACCGTGTCGCCCAGATCCGACCATCTGGCGCGACAAACACCATATTCGCCTCCTCAGCCCTATACCCCCTCGGCCACGCCTTCTCACCTTCTCGCTCGGCGTCCACCCCTTGCCCCTAATCCCCCTCAGCTCGTTCGAAAAGACCGGCCTCACCAGATGCGTCACATGCTGCATCCACTGAATCGGCGGCGTGAGCACCACGCTCGCACACATCTGCAGGAACTGAAACCGCCCGCTGTACGCAATCCCCTCGGTGTGCACCACGTACTTGTACCGGCAAAACACTCGATCGCTAGCGCGTTGCTCGCGTTCCCGCCCGAACTCCCCGCTCCGCTCGTCCATTCCAGCGGCTCGACGTCCGCCCACGGCTGGCCCCGCGCCGCGGCAACCAGGTTCTGCCTCAGCCTCGCGAGTGCACTCTGTTGAACCACGCCGTGCCCCTCCACACCGCCTTGCCGGTCTTGGCCTGCCAGCGCCCCTCGTACTGCCTTTCAAGAGCCGAGATGGCGTCGGCCGCGCGCGCCATGGACCCGATGAAGGGGAGGTTCCACGCCCAGAAGGAAAAGTGCGGCATGAGGAAAGGAGCGCGCTCGGGGTTGTCTTTGGGGCGGAAGCGGGGTCGGCGTGCCGGCTGTAGGACCAGGCTGTGCCAAAAGGCTGGTCTTGGAAGTTGAGCGTGAAGATGGTGTTGGGGAGTGGCGTCGGGAAGTGAGGAGGGCGCGGTGGAGTGATGCAGTGAGGCTGTGCGGGACTGGTATGAATGGTCAGTATCAGGGTTGTGGAGGGTAGGAAGGGTGAGTGAGAATGGGGGAGGGAGTCCGAAGCAAAGAGAGGGGAAACGCACGTTGAACATCTCGGTCGAAAGATCTGATTTGCGCTGGGCGTGGATGATGTAGATCTACCACCAACATGTTAAGCTCAGCCGCTCTCCATGGCCAAACAAAAATAAAAGAGTGGAAAACACACCTTCCCATCCTCAATCCGCCCCTGCAACGGCCCCAGATCTCCCGTCTGCTTCACCACAAACGGCCCCTCCGCAACGGTATCATCGATCTCTTTCATCAAGCCCGGGAAATAGGCCCTACACTGCTCTTCGTCGAGCGACAGGTTACTCAACACCTCCGGCGGCAGCGATTTCTTTCGCCTCCCTATCCTCCCGCCGTAGCCGCTGATGTCGATGAAGAGGACGAGGACGAGGACGGAACTCCCCAGACAAACACCAGGCAGTACAGCGCCACGCAACACCCCAGCGCGAGCGCGACGTGTCTGATCAACCGGGCCCGCGGGTCTGGCGCGGCCGCGGGCGCATGAGCATTTGTAGGCGGGTTTTTTGGCCCATGGCGTTGGTGGTGGCGATGGCATTGACTCGCGTTGAGGGTGGGCAGCACCGGCGGCAATGGGGAAGCAGCATTTACATACACGGTGGTACATGTGGTTGAGGAAGGGGAGGGGGGTCAATTGAGATGGAGAGGGTAAAAGAAGTGAGGGGGATGGGAAAGTGATTTGGCGCTTTGAGTTGCTTCCGATGTGGCATGTTTGATGTATCGGCTACAACGGCCAAAACGAAAGTTGCCGTTGAGGTTCTCCGGCGGGACTGGCTCCGTGGGTGGTGAAGTTGCTGTTTTGGGCAGGAGGGCAGAAGGAGGAGGTTGTGGCAAACGGCGTTGGATGCTGCTGTCTGGCCCGGGATAGGGGTCGAAGGACCCCGGCAAAACTGGGCGTTGTTCATTTCTCGCGACACCCAGGGTGGATGTTGTTTGAGTTGAATGCCAGGTCCGCGCAGTGCAAGAACGTGACCACAGCGCGCCAGATTCTTTCACCCTGTCTTCTTGGTGTCGCTAGCGGCGGGAAGTCGGGGCGGAGGGTTTGGGGGGTACAACGTTTACCCCACAGTCGCGGCCGAAATCCACACCACCCCCCCAAAAGGCGATATCCCCGGCTTTCTGAGACAGGGGTGATACGGCCCACGGGCGTTCCACACCAGCAAACTCTACATGACACGGGTGGCCCTCATCCCCTCCCACAGCTTCCACATATACACCAACCTTTGAGCTGTGGGCTCGCATGAGAATCTGAAGAGTTCCGGCCTGGAAAGGTACACTCCCCCTCGATAACCCATCTCACCCTTCTGCCTCCGTCTTCAACCTCCTCACCCCAAACCTTTCCAGCCCCACCGGCTCCTCCAACACCACCGCCTCGCCCATGGTAATCTCACTCCTCAACCCCTCCCCCAGCTTCACCACCCGTGGCTTCGAAGGCTCCCTCCCCTCCCAATGCCTCGCCTCCCTCGGTACCGGCACCCACCACCCTCGCCCGTCCTCTTATGCCACTGCGCGCTGCACAACTCCCACAGGCGGCTCGTGGCGCGCTTGTAGGCGAAGCGCTCGTCCTCGCCTGTGAAGGCGCCCGTTTTCCCGAAGTCAACTTTCCGGGTCACATCTTGTTCCTTGCCGAAATCTGAGTCCTGGTCGGGGTCATATCGGGAGGTGGGCGAGGAGGAGGAGTAGGTCGAAATATTGGGGCGGAAGGGTGCGACGGTGTCTTGGTAGACTTCGGCGAGTGTTTCAGAGTAGGTTGCGTCGCTGTCGGTGGGTTCATCGGGCGCTGGCGAAGGAGTGGTGGAAGTGGATGGGCGGGATCTTGTTCGGGGAAGAAGAGGTCGTCTGGCCCAGCGCTAGCCCTGATGAGCAGCTTGCAGCGCGACTCGTAGAGGGCGTCGAGAAGGGTGATGAAGCGGCGGGCTTCGTTCTTCATGGAGATGTTAAGGATGGGGACGCCGTCGATGATGAAGGTGTGGTAGTTAGATGATAGAGTGACGTAGTCTGCTGGGCCCAACGAGCTGACGAGCTCGGGAAAGTGCCAGTAGGAGAGACCATCGCGCTGGCGAGTGGACGATGAGTCTCCTTCCATAAACGACGAACTCGGCCGGTGTCCAGTCCAGGGTTCCGGCAGCTGGGTCCCTCTGGTTTGAAGCGGAAACCTGCCGCAGAGCAGCCGCCCATTTTTCTTCGCCATCTGAGGGAGAAAAGTACATAGCTGGCCTTTGAACGATGCTCTCGGATTTCTCCTGAGCCACACCGGAGGCATTACCCGTCAGGGTTGTCTCCGATTGAGAATGCACTGGAGAGATGCCAGTTGAGTGAGCTGCCTCTGTCGAAGGAATGCTCGGCTCTCCCGCCTCCTCCAGTCCTGCGTGCCCTCCATGTGCCAAAAATCGCAGCGTGCCTTGAGAACCTCGAGAAAGGCAGCAAAATCGCTCGTCTGGCCAAACAGCTCGCCGGCAAACCGGCTCCTGCCAAGACCCAGAACTCTCTCGACCAGGCCACCAGTGGCCGGCGGCGAGTAATACCCTCCTGTTGCCTTCTCCAATTCCTCAGGCATTCTGTTCGATGATGCGACGAGAACGCCGCCAAGCTGAAAGAAAGCAATAAACAGATTGCTCATGATCTTGCTGGCTGCCCTGTCCGGAGCTGGAACTCGTCCAGAAAACAAATAGGGGACGTCTCGACCAGCTCCTTGGCCATCCAAAGCAACGAGTACTCGGGTTGTCCGCGGACAGGTTGGGGCGCGACTTGCGGAACTCCTCAAGTCTCGACAAAGTGTGTAGCATGAACGTATTGAAGTGCCATCTCTTCTTGCGGCAGGTAGGCAGGCCGTCGCCTAGGAGATCCAGCAGCATGGACTTGCCAGTGCCTACCTCGCCGGACAAAAACAGACCCTTTGGTGAGTCGACATGAAGGGCAGCTTGATAGCTGGTTAAGACCCTTGCCAGCGCCAGACTGTCCTTGCCCTCGTACTTCTTGAAAAAGCGAGCAAAGAGCGGGTTGCGGCGGATGGGGTGAGTCGGGGATGCGAGCTCCTTGCCTCCGTTTCCTTGACTCGAATCAACAGCCTTTGCAATCTGCCGGAGCCTGTTCCGGTACTCCTGCGACGGAGTGTAATCCTTGAGCCTGCCGTACACCTTTTGCAGGTGGTGGGCGAGCCGGTACTGAGCTGCATCCGGACTGTACACCCTGTTGCGATGAGGGACGTGTACTTGACAAAGGGTCTGTGATGGTGACCGAGGTCACTGCCCGCTTCATGGTCGTGAGCAAGTGGCTGCTCTCCCCACCCTCGAAGCTTGAAAACAGATTATTACAAGAGAAAATATGGGAGAAAAAAATTTAAAGGAAAAGAAAAGAAAAGAAAAGAAAAATAAAAATAAAAATAAAAAAGAAAACGGCGGAAAAGGCTAACAATATTCGTACAATAGGTTCTGGCGGCCCGGTGTCGGCTGTGGTGTCGGTTGTGTTTGCCGAGATCAGAAATCTCGAAGAGCCGGCATGGGGGGAGGAGAGCCCGAATCACAGCAACATGAGTGCCCAATGACGATGTCACCAGAACCCCAAGATTTGCTCCAAAGGCAGGCTAAGCGACCGAGAAGCGTGGCTCACGCTCAGTGAACTTTGAAACAATAGAGTCAAGGGAACAGGGGGGCCGATTCCCCAGTATACCTAGAGCAAGACCATTTGTCTGCAGATATGATCCATCCATCTGTTAGATTCCTGATTAGAAACTCATTCTTCAAGGCTTGGGGCTTGGTGATTGGATCAGATTTCAGCATAAAAAAAGGGTCCAGGAACGGCTGCAATGCTGGAGTTAAGGTTCCAGGTTTTGTGGCCCGTGCATTCATTCCCATGCGATCCTTATGCCCTGGTCATCTGGTGTGGGCTGCTCAATCGGATGCGAGCGCGTGGAAAGAGCTGCCAGCATTGCCAGAGCTTGGCTCCACGCCAGCTCCAGCCTTGAGCCAGTGGCAGCCGTGGAATTTTTGCCCAAAAGTCAACAACGGCCAATCGACGAAGGCTTCGTCACTCGTGCTTCTGCCGCCTTGCCTTGTCGAGAAGCACTAACTTTACAACCACCACCACCTTTCGACCCTTCTCTTGGTTGCTTCCACTTTGCTCTCCGCCTTTCAGGATTGAGCGGCCTCTTCCATTCACCACTTCCCCAATAGCAATTTTTGGCGTTTTCAGGTCAGGCGATGGTTTATTAGACCATCTCTGGCATCTGCTGTTCGACATCGCAAGGTCGCGCAGAATTGCAAACATCGAAGGGGAAAAAAATATCAAAAAAAAAAAAAAACCCACTGCTCGCTCTTCCGTCCATCAGACGGACTTCGGCAATGTTTACGCCCGCCCATCACGACGGGCCCGCCAGAGGCACGCGAAGCAGCCGTCGCCGGCAACGCCCTTCCAGCACCGACGCATCTCTCCAGCAACCAAGGGCGAAGCGGCAGCGGGTGCCCCTGGCCGAGACCACAGTCGCGAACCCGGATGCGCCGACCGAGACCTACGAGGTTAAGGCCGACAAAGTCGACCTGCTCTCGACCAAGCGCGACGGCATCGAGAGTGCGAGCGCGCCGCGCAAGGAGCTCAGCGTGCGATCCAAGAAGCCCAAGCCGGGCGAGAGGACTACCAAGGGCGATGGGAGCATTGTTTTGGTACGCCTCCCTCCCTCACTGAGAGCGGAATGCAACTCCAACTGACCCCCGTCTGCAGACAACAAATAATGCCTTCACAGTGAGCAAGTTGCCGGCGCTACCAGACAGACTCCGCGCCGATGCGCAATGTAAGACTGAGACATTCCTGTCCTCCAATGGCGGCCTGGTTTGCGGACCCGCGTTGCTGAACTCTTGCAAAGACCGACAGCACGGCGCCATATACTCGTCGAGCGGCTACGCCCTGAGCCTTACCCATACCCATGCCTTCGTCTGGCCCTAACGTCGACAACATCTTCCCCGAGACCTTCATCTTTACCCTTCCGTACCCGTCGAAGCATGCCTCGGACCCGCTCCCGCTCGGGTCTCTCGTCACCCCCTCGGCGGCCTCGGACGAACCGGGCCTGGTGGTGGTCATGCCCGTCAGTGGCAAGATTGCCTACTGGGAATCCATCTCCAGCGCAGCCACCTTCGACTTCATCCGCCAGCAACGGACCGGTGTCGAGGATTCAATACCTGGGATGTACTCGGGCGAGCACGTCACCCAGATCGTTAACGCCGAGTCTGCGGGATTCGTCCTGGTTTTCAGCAGCGGCCGGATGGCATACATGAGCGTGAGGGACCCGCATGGCCGGCCTAGAATTACGGTTCAGTTCCTCCGGAGCGGTCTGGGCGGGAACGCCCTGGGATTCTTCGGCACGATTCGTCACGCATTGAGCGCAGCAGCATTCCGTGGAGATATCGTCGCTGCGCGGACAAGTTACGGTTCCAAGGTCGGAGAGCGGGTGGCGGTCGCCGCGACGTCCAAGGGGCGGCTCTACACCTGGAAGATCCGGCGCAGTGGTCACCATGAGCCCCTAACCGATTCCGACATCGAGAGCGACTGGTCGAGGCCATCCACGAGGCGGATCCTTCTGCCAACAACTTTCCGCAAGACTCGTTCGAGGTGCTGGACTTTACTCTTGTGCCCGCGGTCTGGAGCAAAAGTACATCAACGCCAACCGGCTGAGCGAGGCTCTGTCGCACGAGGAGGATTCGCTCCAGCATGCCTTACTTCTGATCTCATTTTCCAAACAGCAGCAGTTTCGGTACTCGCTTGTTGAGGTGGTTATAGGCCGGAGGGGCCTCGGATTGGAATGGTCCGGCCAGTGACCTCTTACACTAGCCCTGTCAGGTCTGGAGCACCCGAGCGGCCTCGGATCTATCTACCTCGGCCTGCGCTCGTTGCCTTCATAGTCTTTGACAGGGCGGTGGTCATCGCATCCATGGTGGCGCCGCCCGACTCGCCAGAATCGCAACTACAGGAGGACAGCCACATTATACCGCCTACTTTTGAGGATGTCGTGGACTTCCGGGACGAGGAGACTTTGCAGGTTGTGGGATCTGGCACTGAAGAACCGACCGGGAACGGGTTCTCACAAGACGACCAACGACCGTATCGCCACAAGACGAAAAACCCCACGTGGTGCTCCTGCTCCAGGGTGTAGGAACCGTCCGGATCGCGGTTACCGATGTCGACCGATTCGCCAGCGACAAAACCGGCGGTGACTGCGAAGGGCAAGCTGGAACAGGCCGTCTTCTTCGGAGTCAAAGGCGACAATCCGTTGGTCTTCCAGGGCAGGAGGGACCTGCCATTCTCGAATCAGGAAATCGGAAATGCCGCGATCGAGCTGAGCCACGAGATCGTGAGCTCAAAAACCCCCTTTATCGCGAACCTGCCTGCCTCGCTCGAGAACAACATGAAGAGCAGGGTCGCCTACCTGGACGGACTGATCGCCTACCTCAACTCATCCAAGGTCGACCTGGACATGCGCACGCGCTGGCTGTTGCTTTACAATGCTGAGAAGATGGCTGTCGCCACCTGGATCTGGCAGAAGCACGAGCAGTTCCTTGCTGAGCGCCCCAAGGGCGAGAAGAAGACACTCATTTCCGAGACGGCTGTCTACATCAACGAGAATCAGAAGACTGAGCTCAACCCGGCTGTGGGACAGGTCGATCCTGTCCGTCACTGGTTCATCAACGACGTCTGGAGACTGGATATATTTGTCGCTTGGGCATATCAGATCATCAAGTACCACTTCACCGAGCGACTGTCGGACGAGGCCGGCATTAACCGGCTGGTCTGGGAAGCCGTCACCGTAAACAATGGGGCGCTCTTCGAGGCGCGCCAGTTCCGCCTCAACCGCGCGAGGCAATACGGCGTCAACGCCAATGACATTGCGGCCGGCAATGCGATCCCGAGCCCTGGACCGCTACATACTTCATCACCAACAACCTCAAGCGGCTGGTCGAATTCTGCTACCAGTGGCTCGAGAGGTACACGGGGCAATCCCAGGAGGAAGCCCCCGTCGACCTCCGCCTTCTCGAATCCATCCGCCACCTTCTTCCTTCACTGAGAGCCAGTACCTCACCTCGCTGAAGGAGTTCTCCGGCTGGGCCGCGATGAGCGATGACACCCAGGCTCAGGAGCGAGGCCGAGCTTACCAGCAGATCTACCAAGAGGATGTCTATACCAAGATCCTGAGGTTGAAGGACTTCAACCTGTGGGACGAGGCAATCGATCTCGCAAAGGAGTATAAGGCGTTCGACTCGCTGGCCGAGGTTGTCGTCCAGCAGATTCTTACCCTGGAGCAGTCTGCTACCGAGGGCAACACCACCGACACCGCTGCCCAAGAAAACCTCGCTCTGGCCAAACTCAAGAAACAGAAGATGGGCCGCCTGTTCGATGAGTACGAGGAGACATTTGCCTTCCGCGCCTACGAGGTCCTGCTGGAGAGCAGCGGGGTCGAGGCTGTTCTGGAATTTCCATATGACAGGAACGGCTACGCGACCAAATTCCTACGGACCAAGCCTGAGCTGGCCAAGATCTCGTGGATCAATGACGTCGAGCGCGAGAAGGATATCGACCACGCCGCTGAGACCTTGATGGATCTTGGCCTCACCCGCGAGCAGCAGGTCTGGAACAAGAAGATCGAGCTGAGTCTCGGCAAGCTGGCGCTGCTTGCCGAAGTGATGCTGAGCAGGCTTCCCATGGCGACGGCGTCAGCAGCTTCTCCGAGAAAGAGGGCAAGAACGGCGCCAACCTCGAGAAGATCGACCAGGCGCTCGAACTCATCAAGATTCAGGACGAGCTGTACAGCCATATCCTGCCCAGCTTCCAAGAAGGCGTCGACGAGGCCGCCGAACTCGACATGGCCGTCAAGGAGCACGCGGTCCTGATCCCTAAGAGGCAGAAGGCGCTGCACCAGGTCTTCGAGGACTCCATGGGGCGCCTGCTCCGCCACGAGGCGCTGCAGCCGCACACGCTCATCGACCTGCTCACGCTCGCGTCTCTGGGCCCGAACCACTACGACACCATCGGCGACCAGTTCTACCTCGCGCTCAAGGTCGCGCAGTACGGCCTTAAGGGTGACGAGCGCTCCGACGCGGAGCGCCTCATCTGGCGGCGATGCTTCATCCGCGATGACTGGAAGCGCGTCAACGAGACCAACGACAAGGGCGACCTCGACCAGCTGACGACAGTGGGAGGACCGCGGCGTATCATACCCTGTTTGCGATTGTGGATGAGCGTAAGTACCTCTCCTATTCACCAACCACTTAAACCCCCCTCCTCTCCCGCCCCCCCGGCCCGCCTCTTCTCACAACCATACTAACATGTGCTACGATCGTAGAACACTCAACACCCAAATTCGCCCCTTCCACAAACCCTTGACTGCCTCGGCGTCTTCGTCGACTCGCTCGACCGCCGCTGGGATAGTATGGACGACAGCTTCCGCAACAGATGTTGGATGCCATGCGCTGGGAGGACAAGCTGCTGAAGAGCTACATCGACAAGGCCCAGCTCGATGCGTGGTACAGGACGACACGGGAGTGTGCAGAGAAAACGGTGGCTGAAGCGTATGATCGGTTGACAGCACAGAGGAAGGGTTCTGTGGATGTGGTGGGCAGCGGGGTTATGAATGGGGGGGTTAATGGGGCGAGCGGGATGAAAAGGTTGGTAATTGGGGGAGAGGAAAGGGGGAGGGTTATGCCGGGGGGGTTGTTTGCTCTTTGAGGACGTGAGCGGCTGTGATGGGATGGGTGTGGAGTAAATATTTGGTTTTTGTGGTTTTCTTTTTACTTATCGACGGGTAACATGATGGTCATTCGGAACAGCTCTTCACTGTGGGAGGCAGAAGATGGGGGTAGGAACGCTCACTTCTACAGGCACTTTTCTTACTATCCCCCTTGCATGTAGATGACGGATTGCGGGCTTATACTACAGGATGGTATACGCACAAGGACAAAAACTGTACAATTACTGCTGTGATATAGCTGTTGACAGCTCGATATCATCCATCTCCATGTTTTCCGTCTTTCTCCATGTTCCTCTACCCCTGAATAGGCAAAAACATGGGATCATTGTCACCTCCTTCCTGACGCCACACAGGTGCTCGCCTCCGCCATGCCCATTCATGCTCTTCCTCTCCCTTTTGGCAGACACCGCTGAGGTCAGCAGCTGGTGTATCCGTTCAATTTCTCTCCCACTGAGGCTACCACTACCAGAGGCGGTGTCCATTGTACCAATAGCCTTCTTTCTGGGATATTCCTCTCGTCATCCTTCTCCCTAGTGTACCAGGGCACATACCCCTGTGCTATGTTCCTGTACTTAATAAGTTCTCCTATAGAACACATTATCCGTTCGAAGCAAACAAGCCTGTTACAAAAGAGAGTCAAGTCATCCACTCAGATGTCATCGGTGCTTAGCTAGTAGGTACTAACTTGAAGTGTTTTCCGGGGGAGGGGGGTGCGAGGGAGGAAGACCCGAGAGCGAGAGAATTTGCCTCGAAACGCTCGCAAGAAACGAGACAGACCGTTGCGAGTAGTAACCTAGGTCCGGGTTTGTTGAAAAAAAAAAAAAAGGGAAAACAGAAACGCTAGACAATCTGACAGGTGAAGAGTCGATCGAACCGCCTGACCAACCCAGCTCAATCCAACAACTAGAGAAGGGCCAGTATGATCAACCAATTTGTCGCTTCAATTAGTACCTATGCCTTTCTGTGTTCTCTGTTTTCTTTCCTCTTTTGCGAGCAACGCGCATTCCCAAGAGCAAAGACAAACGGAAGGACAGATGGATGGATGCTGATTTAGAGAGTTATCTGTATTGGGCCAAAACAACAAGTAGTACTCAGTCGAAGAAGAAAAACAGCAAAAAAAAAAAAAAAAAAAAAAAAAAAACACAACAACGTCCAAAGAGCGCCATGAATGTTTTGGTGTGTGCAACAATTCCCTTCCCCATTTTGCCAACAAGCCCAACGCATCAACATCCCAGCCAGCCAGCCAGCCCTACCAGCGTCCGTTCCTCCATTCGTCAGAGCCGCGACGAGGAAGGTAGGCAAGTCGTCAGTCGGTCGCGGGCCGAGCAGAGGGATGGTTGTTGCTTCGCAATCGCCAAACGGGAAAGAAATAAAAAAACGGATTATTCGTAATCGTAATGATGTGTCTGTCCAGAGGCGCCGAATTGTGTGCCGGAAACCGCTACGGAAAGAAGGTATCCTCTATGTCCCATGCAAAAACGAAAAACGCATGCGCATGTGTTTCAGGCAAATCATGTCAGACTCGTCTCCTGGAAAGCCTTCTATACAGAACATGCCGTCCGCTGCTGCCTCGCGCTGGGGCTCGCTCGGTTAACCAGGCTGAGGTTGGCTTTTCGACAAGACAAGGCTTGCTTACTCAACAGGACGCCAGATCGTGGGGAACAAAAAAAACAGGAAAGGCGGTGCTTTTAACCGCAGCACAGCGTCTTCATGAACTTCTGGAAGCCCGTGGGCTGCGGCTGGGGGTTATTCTGCGGCTGGGTTTGGCTGTTGAGCTGGGGTGATTGGGTCATGGGCCGCTGAGGCAGGTTCTGGGTGCTGTTCTGGAATTGGGCCTGCGTCGATGCCGTCGGCGTTGGCGCCGCCGCCATGTAACCCCCGACTGCCGGGCGCGGGCTGGCCAACGCGGGGCCGTTTTGCCGCCCTTGCTTCTGCTGCTGGCTCCCCATACCCGGGGGCGGCAGCGGGGGTTGCGTCGCGTTTAAACGAGCGGCTGTCAAACCCGGGGCTTGCGGGTCGCTTCGGTGACGAGTAGTAGCCCCCCGCGAGTTGCCATGGAGTTCCATGGCCGAAGCCCCGGGCCGGGAGTTTGGGTCGTGCAGCTGTTGGCGGTTCCAGTCCCCCTTCTTGTCTGCTTCTTCATCCAGTCGTACTCGCCGTCCTCAACGCCGCCTTCGTCCTTGAGCGCCTGCGTGAAGAGATCGCGCAGGTAGTCGTAATCGGGCGTGTCCTCGAAGCCGAGGTTGCGCACGTACGTGAGGTAGTGCGCGAACTGCTCGGGGAAGCCCTCGCAGAGCTCCTTGATCTGAGTGGTCTGCTTCTTCTCGCCGATCTTCTCATACTTCTGCTTGTTGGTAGCAGCCTTCAGACCCTGCCAGGGCAGCCCGCCGCGCAGGAAGTACATGAAGACGTGGCCCAGGGCCTCGAGGTCGTCGCGTCTCGATTGCTCGCGGCCGAGATGGGTGTTGATGCTCATGTACCGGGCAGTTCCGAGAGCGACTTGCGCTCCCGGTACGGAATGTGCTGCTTCGTCTTGGGGTCGCGGTACTGCTTAGCCATGCCAAAGTCGACAACGTGGATGACGTTGGCAGTCTTAGTGCCGGGCCGTCCAATCAGAAAGTTGTCGGGCTTGATGTCGCGGTAGATGAGGTTCTTTTCGTGGATCGTTTGGACGCGCGACAGCTGCTGGGCGGTTAGATCATGGCGGAGTGTATGTTTGGAGTGAGAGAGACGCACCATCTGCTTCGCAACCATGACGGTGGTCTTGAGGCTGAACCTCCGGTTGCAGTGGTCGAAGAGATCCTCGAGCGATGGGCCAAGCAGATCGATGACCAGGATGTTGTGGAGGCCTTCCTGGCCGAAGTAGTAGACATTGGGGATGCCGGCTAAGGGACGGTTAGAGAACGATGCAACAGTATTCCAGGTGTGGGAGGACTCACGGCACCCGACGAGGATCTTGTATGTCCGATACTCATCCCGCAGCTGAGGGGCGTCACTCTTTCTCGGTTCCTGCAGCGGTCCTCGTCAGTGCTGTACTTGGACCAGGAGCACAGAGGTCGAAGCCATTGGGAACGTACAAACTTGATGGCGACTTGCTGGCTGTTGAGCAGGTTGGTGCCCTCGAAGATGACGCCGAAGGAGCCCTCTCCAATCTTCTTTCCTACCCGGTAGTGCACCCCCACGACATTGGAGGATGACGAAGCCATTTTGGATGATGCAGATGTTAACCGCACGACTCGGTGTGCTTAAGCGTGGCAGGTCTGCCAGGGGCACGGAATTGTTAGTCTCGCCTAAAGTCGATGTCGGATGTATTGCCTGAACTCCAGGGCTGCACGGACAAGTGATAGACTGGAGAGTGCTGGTGATGGTGACGCTTCGAGGCAAAAATGGGACCAATACTGAATGTCACAAGGCTGTGGGCGGGTTTGAGAGCTGGGAAGGGCGGCGGTGGAGGCAGGGTCGGGGAACGGGGATGCAGACGCGGGCACGAGCCAACTCACCCAGCTTCAGATGCCCCTGTTGTCTACAGGCGGTGGGCGGAGCTCGGCGGTCGCGAGGCGATGCTTTGTTGGCATAGACTTTCTGTCGGTCGGCGACAGCTACGGGGCGAGACAAACAAAAGGCAATCGATATGTTTCCTCGGGATAAGGACACAGCCGTGGATGAAGCGCGTTGCAGATTGGGATGACGGATGGGAGACGGAAGGCACGTCGAGTTGCTTGGAGATGATGGTGTTTGTTGTCGTCAATTCTCAGCCGTGCCGCGCAGCGTGAGAGAGTAGATAACGTTAACCCGCAGTTTTAATGGTTGCACTCGGTCGCCCCGACGCGGCTTGTCGTCTGCGGCCTTTCGCAAAGGCACACAGAGGATGGGGTGGATGTCGTCTGTCGAGTGGTGTGGCGGGATGGGACGCGGAAACAGGGAGTGGAAGGAGGAAAAGACGAGGAAAGGGAGGTCAGAAGGGGAAGGCAGGGCAGCGGAGCCCAGTGAACAGGGGTAAGTCAACGGTCTGGCCAATCCGGGCGCGGCCGAGCGGCGGTGGCTCGCGAATGCTGCGGGCATCCAGCCTGGGAGAGTGCAGAAAGGGAAAGCGAACCTCAGGAAGTGAGCCGGGCCTTGCGCCGCCTCCCGCTGCCAATTCACCCATTTTCTGCACTAACCAACCCTCTGCACTCAGGGAATCCCTCCACAACTGCACGGTGATGCAGGACCCTTGCTGCAACCACCACAATTGGAAGCTGGAAGCTGGAAGCAGGAGGCGGGCAGCGGCAAATGCAGCACAACCAGAAAAAAAAAGCGACCGGCAAAGACTCTGCATCAGCTGCTCGGTCGGTATGGGTCGGTCGTCCGATTTCAGAAGGAAATTTCCGCTGCCCGCCAACCGTCCGCTTGACGAAATGGAAGACGCAAGCCCTGATCCCCATGCCCCGTGCTCAGCCGCCCGCAGAACCAGGGGCATTTCTCACTGACAGCCAGCTGGAGTCGATGCAACTTTGCAATCTCGATCGAGCAGCATTCATCACTGGCCGACATGATCACGGCCGTTTCACCGCCCGAAGCCGGACGGCCGCCTATGGGCCATGGAGTGACCAACCTGCCCTGGCTTCCGTCGTTGGTCGCCGACAAGAAAAAAAAGGGCCCAGAAGCTTGTGGGGACAGCATCTGCTCCCCAGCCTCTTGCCCCACCATCAGCGATCCCCAAAAGGGCATGGCTCCAGGAATAAGACGGGGCCAAGTTCTCGCGATGAGCCTCAGGGCAGCCGAGCGAACTGCAGTGGTCTGTCTGTCCTGCAAGCATCTGCTGGGGGTGGTGGTTGGCGGGGGTTCAAAAGGAGAAAAAGGGACGATCGGTCAACCCAACCCCAGACCTTCGGTCGTAGCTCCGAGCTTCGGTCAACTGAATGGCAGAGGAGGCGGAGGTGGTGTGGTGGTGGCGGTGGCATGCCCAACGGTGTGGAGTGGTCCCTATTGAGCAAGAGTCTGGGCGAGCGCCGTGAGTGACGGCGATCATTGTTGCTTCTTTCCCTCCCTCTGCCTTCGAGAGGCTCCGAGAACAACATCGTGGACTTTCCTGCCACCAGGTCGATAACACCAGCTCGAATCTCAATCCCGCACGGCTTGCTTCGCTCCGCCTAGCTGTGGCATCCCAAGCATTTTTTTTCCGACAGGGGGCTCCTCTTGGCAACCAGGGCTAAGTTCTTGGTGAGCGGGAGCCGTGTGGTCACCCGGCGCAAGGTCGAAGTAGTCAGGTCCATGCCAACAATTCGGCCTCTCAGCAGGAGACGGGCTGAGACAAGATGGTTGCTTTCGGAGCACGCGATCAAATGCCCCGAGTACCGTCTGCACGATCCCGATACATCGACGATGAGCTTCATGTATGTAACCACTTACCTGCGCTACTTATGCAAACAGAACACCCTCTCTAGGTTCCCCGCGTCTTGAGACGGCACTGGTGACTTGGCAGCACCAACAATGCCTTGTCGAGGGTGTGCAGAAGCAAACACTGTGCATGAGTTGAAGCAAACGTTGCCGTAAAAAGACCGGTGGCCGATGATTGGGAGGTCTTCTGAAGACTCACCTTCAGCAGGTTGCACAAGGCGCTGAATGTGCAGGGCGTTGAATCAACTGAAGAACAGGAGCTCGCAGGAAGGGGACAGCAACCCTCATCTTCCATCCTTGCCCCCAACCTCTATTCCCTCTCTTATGCCCTCCCAGGCTGTCCTCACCCTTTTCCACACGCGTTTCAACTCATATGATTTGTCCTTGTTCAGGATGGAAGCACTGACGCTTGGATGGGAGTTCCGGAGGTTGCCCGACTACTGGCAGATGCCGATGGCCACCCAGTCTTCGGTCTCCGAGATGAAACGGAGGGAAGATGGGTGAGAACGATGCTGTGTAACACTCCCATGGGGATGTTCTCGACTCGAACGGTTCGAAAAAACTCTCGTTGAGAAGAATAATGCTCACTCAAGCCTGCTTAAAGCTGCGTTCAATGCAGCATGCTCTTTGCTTACAGATCTAAACATCTCCAGAGTCCATCCAATCCATAGCTCCCTTCAAAAGCCAGACGGCCCCCAATGGATCACAACGGGCAGTGCACCAACCAGCTCTCGGTACCGTAGCAACCCAAGGTTTTGTTGACGACTCAAACTCCGCGCCATGGCAATATCTTCTCCTCAAGAGCCTGGGTGTCTATAGCGCTAGCTGGGATGTCGTGCAGAACATTTGCTTGTTCAAGTCTTTCTTCCCCGCCTCGATTATCCATCGGCATGTATAAATAGATGCTTCCTTCTGGGTGACCGAGTCCGTTGAAAGATCACTCTCGCTTCCTTAAGCTGTGCCTCAACAGCGACGGCACTGACGGAGCTTGAAAGGCTTCAGAATGGTGAAGTCCACGGCTGTAGCAGCCGTCCTGGCTGTCCTCGCCTGCCCAGCCCTCGCAACAGCAACCGACGGCAGAGGCCAAAAATGCCCGTCCCGCTTCGCCTGGGAGAACGCCCACCTCACCGAAGCAGCCATCGCCGCCAGCGACGCGTCCCTCTTCCGCTTCGGCGACGGTGCCACTACAACCAGCACCGTTACCTCAAGAACCAACTCCCCTAAATGCAAGCTCCTTCCCGGCGACCCCTCCTGGCCCTCCCCCAGAACCTGGCCCGTCTTCAACGCCACCCTCAACGGCGCCCTCATCCAAACCGTCCCGCTCGCGGCGCCCTGTTACGCGAACTGGCCCTCGCACTACAACCCTGCCGCCTGCTCCGCCCTCCGCGCGCAATGGAGCGACCCGCACTTGCACGTCGCCGACCCCTCCTCGGCCATGTTCCCCCTCTACCAGGGGCGCACCTGCATGCCGACTGACGACCCGCACGCGAGCAACTGCACGCTGGGCGCGTACGCGGCATATTCGGTGGCGGCGACGGAGGTGCGGGACATCCAGCTGGCGCTGAACTTCGCGCGGAATGTGGGGCTGAGGTTGGTGGTAAAGAATACGGGGCATGACTTCGCGGATAAGTCGATTGGAGCCGGGCGTTGTCGGTTTGGACGCATAGGCTGAAGGATATTGAGTTTTTGGGCGACTATGACTGTAGGGGGTATAAGGGGCCGGCGTTTAGGTTGGGAGCCGGGGTGGAGACGGAGGAGGTGTATAGGGCCGCGGAGGAGAACGGCGTGACGGCCGTTGGGGGTGAGTGTAGGGTGAGTGGGAGATAAAACCCAAACGGAGGGATCAGATGCTGACAGTATGTAGACGGTGGGTTTGGCCGGCGGGTATACTGCCGGCGGCGGCCACTCGCCCATGTCGGCGCTGGTCGGCATGGCAGCAGACCAGGTCTTGTCCATGGACGTTGTGCTGCCCAACGGGCGGTTCGTCACTGTTCATGAGGACGCGTATCCGGATCTCTACTGGGCTCTCCGCGGTGGCGGTGGCAGTAAGTTCCCCCCCGGACAATCCGATATCGTTACTCTAGTAGACGACACCTCTAACACCGACAGGCACCTACGGCGTCGTGACCTCCGTCACCATCCGCGCCTACCCCAAAGTCCCGGTCACCCATGACCTTCGCCTTCACCACCTCGACCATCAGCACCGACACCTTCTTCGCGGGCTTCAGAGCCTACATGACCTACTTCGACGCCTTCACGCGCGCCGGCGCCTACGGCTACTTCCTGGTCACCTCCATCGGCCCAGGCCAGTACCTCTTCAGCATGAATCCGATGTGGGGGTCCAACGTGACCCTTCCGAGTTCAGCACGCTAGTGGCCCCCTTCCTCACGGATCTCCGCAACCTCAACATCTCCCTCACCCCCAACATCACCACCTACCCCTCGTTCTACACCGCCTTCACCAACACCTTCCCCCCGGAACAAGTCGGCACGGCCGACAACCACGCCGCGTCCCGCCTCTTCCCGCGCGAGAACTTCCTGCGCCCGGCCAAGCTCAAGGCCACGCTCGCGACCGTCCGCCACGCCGTCGAGAACGGCGGGGTGCTGATCGGGTACAACATCCGCGCCGCGCCCAACCCGAGTGTCAAACCAAGCCAACGCCGTCAACCCCGCCTGGCGCAGGGCCACGGGGTTCTTTATCCTGGCGGCGACCTGGCCCGATAACGCGACGACGGAGCTGATCCAGCAGGCCAGCGAGACGCTGACGAACGATGGATGGAGAGGTGGCGAGCGGTGTCGCCTGGGGGCGGGGCGTACATGAGTGAAGGGGATATCAACGAGCCGGATTGGCGGGGGGCGTTTTTATGGGGAGTACTATGACAGGTTGTTGGAGCTGAAGAAGCGGTATGATCCGACGGGGCTGTTTTATGCGCCGACGGCGGTGGGGAGCGAGGAGTGGGAGGTGCTGGGGCAGGTGGATTGGATTCCGGGGCAGAATGGGAGGTTGTGTAGGAAGGGATAAGAGAAAACGTAAGGGCGAGAGGTGTAGGGTTGGATGTGAGTGACGGTGTACAGCTCCTTGTGAAATGGTTAAACTGTCCCTGAAGAACTTGAAGAAGACTGTCCGCAAGAACATGTGCGTTGTGCAATCCCTCATCACCATCAAGATGGTATCCCAGTTTTTGCCATGCCTGGCTAACCAACTGTATCGTTACAGTTGAACCGTGACCACGTATATACCCATCATTGCATCTAATCGAGAACTCCGGCTCCAGACCCAAAAACTATAATACATCCTAAGATCCTACTCAGAGCTAAGGGCAGTTTCCCAGAATCGTGCCCAATGCATGCAGCAGAACATTGAGAACACCACGCCAAGCGAAGAACAACATGAAGAACAACAACAACAGCAGCAGCAGCAGCAGCAGCAGCAGCATTCTATTCATGGCGTCTATGTGAGCTTCTGCTTGATAAAGAAGGACCGCAGGTGCGACAGCTGCCAGGCGCACGTCGCGCCAAGGACAGTAAGCTGGATCAGAATCCAGCGGACGACACGTGCGTTAGTGCTCTCGGACTGGTCACGGAACTCGGCTTCGCGTTCCTGTTTATCACACATTAGCCTCTGTTTCCCATCTCTACCCTAGTCGCTCTTCAGGGGCGCCACTCGGATGTTCACTGAACCAGGGAACCCACCCGCTGGAAAACCTGCTCCCTCCGGATATCATTTAACCGCGCGTTCAGATCGCGCACCCGCGTCGCCAGGTCCTGAATCTTGCTCTTGTCGCCGCCCTCGAGGGCGCTCGTCTCGCCGATGGCCACATCCAGGGTCAGGCGGATGCCCCCGTTGGGGGAGGACACGGAAAGCCAGTTGGAGCGGCCGCTGCTGGAGGAGGGGGTGAAGCAGATCTTGTGGTCGCCAGCCTCGGCGGCGGTGAAGGTGAATTTGCCCGCGGAGCCGCCGCGCTGGGAGACGACGCGGTGGTCGTTGTCGAAGATTTCCTGGAAAGGGTTGGTTAGTCAGGTAATGGAATTCGGCAAGGGGACAGAGGGGGGCATGTGCGTACGTCAACCGAGATGTAGATGCTGATGCCGTCGTGCCTCTCCCAGGCATGGGTGCGGTCGTTCCATTCCTCGGCCGAGTAGTGGCCCACCACCAGGGTGTCCTTGGGCAACTCCTCGAAGAAGCATTGGGCGAGGTGACGTCGACGTAGAAGTAGAGTGCCCGGGCCATGACGGCCAGCGACAGGAGGGGCAGAAGGTGCCTCATTGTGCCGGCGGGATATCACCTCGTACTGTCGGTGACTGGTGCGATCGACTGGGAGGAGATTGTGGAAGTCGAAGTCGACTCCCCAGAAACACAGGCGCGGCCGACCCTGGCCAAGCTTCGAAGCTGCCACGTTCAGGAAAACTGGGTCCAAGGGGGAAGTTGTGTCACGTGTTCTAACCAAGCCATGTCTTGGCGTCCAACAGTCCAGAGCTTTGAGTGTAACCAAGGAGAATTTTGGGCGGTGTTTCGCTGCCAAAATTCCCCCCATGAACGAACCAACCTTGATGACTCCGAGACCAGTTCAATCCACAGCACTTGCACCACCGATAAACTCCGTGTCGCTCTTCGTCACTGATATTTGGAGCGTATAGAGTTTTCTGACATGTGTTAATTACGATACGATATTTTTAATCGAAATCGGTTTGGACTGATGCGACCGACACTGCTGCGCGACCACTAAACTCCACCCAGAAGTACGCTTAGCTGCCCGCGACGCGAACCAGCACAGCGCACCCCACCATGACCTCCAACGACGTCCGCGACGTCCTCAACCTCCCCTCCGACCACTCCTCAGCACCCCGCCCGTCCAAGAAACAGAGAACTACCGCTCCCCGGCCAAACCTCAAGGGCTTAGCACGCGAAGTACAGAATCTTGGCGGCGACAACCCGATAGCCATCATCCCAGAGGTCTCGTTCTTCAAGAAGCGACGCTTTGCCAGTCGCAAGCCGGCGGCGCGATGGGAGCTCAAGGCCTTTACGAATTCAGCAAGGGAAGACAATGGTAGTCTGGTACTACGGCACTGGAAGCGGAAGGCGATCATGGGCCAACGGCGGATTCCCCGCCGGATGGGGAGCCGCGGCCGGCTGAGGATGGGTGGATGGCGAGAAGAAGGACGACAAGCCCGAGGACTCATCGTTCGCCAAGTTCAACGTACGAGTCTCAGTACCACAGTACGACGACGACCAGTACCAGTCCAACTTGCAGAGCAACGACTGGACGAAGGAGGAGACAGACTATCTCCTAGAACTGGCGAGGGACTACGACCTGCGATGGCCCATCATGTGGGACCGCTACGAATTCGTGCCAAAGCCTCCTCAAGACGAAGAGGCCGACACAAGCACCGCCGTAGTCCCCGCACCCAAGCAGCGGACGATGGAGGAGCTCAAGGCGCGCTACTACGAGGTCGCAGCGAAGATGATGGCAGTCCAGAAACCGGCGCAGTACATGACGCGGCCCGAATTTGAGCTCTATGAAATGATGCAGAACTTCAATCCCGAACAAGAACGGAAACGCAAGGAGTTCGCCCTCAACACCATGGCCCGCTCCAAGGATGAGGCCCGCGAAGAGGAGTCCCTCCTCCTCGAGATCAAGCGCATCCTCGGCGCACCGAGCGCTTCAACGAGGAACGCCGCGAACTCTACCAGCGCCTGGACTTCCCCCCACCGACTCGGACATCACCTCGTTCAAGACCTCCGCCGGCCTCCAAGCGCTCCTCCAAAACCTCATGTCCACCGACAAGTCCAAAAAGCGCAAGAGTATCATGGGCGCTAACGGAGAGGGCGCCAGCCCGGTCGTCCCGGGCAGCGCCGTCTCCGAATCAGGCGCCAACCACGCTCGGCGCGAGAGCATCGCCGCGTCCTCCGCCGCCCGGGGCGACTCCGAGTCACGCGCCGCCGCCGCATCCGCCGAACCGACCCCCACAACAACCACCTCCACCTCCGCCTCGGGCGCCAACAAAAAGAAAGGCTCCTCCGCCGCCCAACCGGAACGTCGCAAGCTCTCTGCGCAGGAAGAGCAAATCTACGGCGTGTCCTACCATGACCGCCTCGGCTCGGGCCCCCACCTTCCGTTACGAAAAGATCAACAAGTTGTATAGCCACAAGTCGGGGCAGCAGCAGCTGCGCATCACCAACGCGCTGGCCGAGCTGGACGTGCCGCCGCGGCTGGTCATGCCGACCGCCGCGGTCACCGCGCAGTTTGAGGTGCTCTGGGGCGCCGTGACCGCGCTGGTGGATCTGAGGAAGGTGAGCGATAAGCTGGAGGCCGAGATCAAACTCGAGGAGGCGAAGAAGGCCGAGAGGGAAAAGGAAAGGGGGTTGGTTCCTGACGAGAAAGAAGGGGAGGGGAAAGAGAAAGAGGAGACGAAGGAGGGAGAGATGGACAAGGGGAAGGACAAGGAAAAGGGGGAAGGAGGGGGCAGATGGTGAGAATGCAGGGGATGGCCAGCCTGAAGCGGGGATGCTAAGGCTGGTGAGGTCGGGGGCGGTAACGGCGTCAAGCAGGAAGAGGGAGGCGCTGAGAAGGAGAAGAGGCCGGGCAGCAGCGGCGGCGGCGGGGCGCACAAGCGGAGTGCCAGCGTGCTTAGCTCGACGAGTGATAAGAGTGTTAAGAGGCAGAAGAAGTAGATGCAAGATGCCGTGGCTGGCTGGTGGAGTGAGAAGTACTTGTGCGAATACATGTGTCAATATCATCACCTGCCTTGTTAGTGCAGCTGCGGGTTGCGGCCAGTGGGTGGGAAAAGCCATTCTAATATGGGTGTAGCTGTTCAGCTGGCGATCGATACAGGCTACAGGACGGGTACAAGTGTGGCGCCATGAAGACCAAAGTCAACCTCGTAATCGGCCCCCTTCCGTGTGTGCATCTGACTGAGGGTCTGGTCTGGTCTTGACCTCGTGTGCGGAGAATCAACGGCTGCTCGTTGAGGCCGTCAGTCTACCAGCAATCTGAATCTGTCTGTCAGCGGCCTACCTACTGCCCCTCTGATGGGCAACCGGGGAACAATGGGCACGCCATATTCGGTGTTGGGTGCGTGGCTTCATCAGTCCTAGATGCGTGGCATCGCCCTCCCCTTTCGTTTCCCCCAACTGGCGACGTTGACCACAGGTATGAGATGCGACAAGATGTTACAGGCAGATCTCACCCTCGTCCAGCTCTATGTCATCAAGCATCTCCTTGATATGTCGAGCCCGAGGGAGACTTAATGATGCTGGCACTTGATCCCTGCCGCCTCCATCTCAAGCATTGTATCATGTACAACACGGACCGAAACACATTACAGCGACAAGAGGGAGATCATCAGAAAGTTATCGCGTGTAAGACACTAGGCAGCTATGCTCAGGCGACGAAACCTCTCCCTATTTGGCGGCTTGAGGGCAGGCGGGGGATGAGGGTTGCTTCCTACCCCGTTTTCAGTCCGAGTCGGGTTGCGGGAGTTGAGAGCACATGAGCGACTCAAGGGAACAGGGGACGTGCCCCCTCGAAGGGGCAGGGGAGGTAAGCAGCAAGCGAGGACAAGCGGGAGAGCCCTCGATATGCCCATTACCATGGTGGGGATCACGAGACGTAGCATGCCGTGCACTTGATCGAGGACTGCATGGCCCCAAGGCCAGGAAAGGACCGCGGCGGTTTGATTCTCCTTCCTATCTACGGCCTCTGGTTATCTTCCTCTTCTCGTATGGTGCGTAGGTGTCAGTTTTGTTCCCATATTGTTTCTTGAACTTCCCGCGCCGATCTAAAAAAAAAAAAAAAAGATCTTGAAGCCCTGCCGGGTCCACAAGTTACAACGGAAAGGGCAACCCAGCGCATGGCACAGCAACATCAGCCCCCCTCGAAAGACGCATCAGGGATAAAAGCACCTTGTTCCTGGATTAACATACAAGACCCAGTTGGTCCGATAGGCGCTAGGACGACGGCGACGATGTAACGAATCTGTGTTTGCCCCTTCAAATCATACGAAGGTGAGTGACGGCTAATAATAGTAGACGGTCTGTTCCAGCATGACGGTGTTTGGCACTGAAGATGGTAGTCGGGGCGGCGAGCGTCACCCCAGAGTGGACCTCGGTCTGGTCCTCCAAGATTAACAGCTGTTGGGGTCCCATGGGGTTGTTCAGGGATGACCAGCGTAGTGGTGATGAGATTCAGGGGCAGGCGCCTAAGTCAGAGTGGTGCAACTGTATAACCATTCTGGGATCTGAGAAGGTCCATGAGATCATGCGAAGAGTGTTGAGCAAGGTATGAAGTGGGGAATAACCCCAGTCATCTATGTTTAGAAGTCCGATATAAGTTGTCGACTTACTGGCTCGGGTGTGTGATATCAAATCCTGGAGACAGCTCAGAGCAGGAGAAGCGGAATAGCCACCTTCCAGAGAAACAATGGAAGCTATAAAAAGAATACTGAGTCCTCCTCTCATCTAATAATAGGTCTGAAGTGTCGTTCGAGAGCGAAAGCGGGTTGGCCATGCATGCGGTCTTAGTGTGTCCTCGACGCGCCGGGGAAGCCATGTCGTCCAAAGTGGGCCCAACCATAATGCAGGTACAGGATGGCGATCCAGAATGTACCAGTACCTCGCGCCCTCCGTCGTGGTACAGATTTCCAGAGCCGCAGATCCAGATCTCACCATGCCGGTGATAGGGTTGTTTGGCGCAGGCATCCCCGTAACCGCGGCGGCGGTAACGGTGCGTGATGGGACCCGGGGATCCGGGAGCTGCGGGAGCATGCAGGGCGGCCAGTGGTTGACGAGGAGGTGGGCGACGACGGGGTGCCGCTGCCCATGAGCCTCACCACTGGTAGCGCGAGTCCAGTGACATCTCGCCATGCAGGGCCCATCACAGGCGTGCCGCCTCCGGCTGCTGTAGCCGCTGGGTGACCTGCAGATGTAACCCTTCCCCCGACGTCTCGATAACCTCAAGAGCCGCAGTCGCCCCTACAGCTTATTAGCCCATTTGTCAACGGCGCCACGCCGGGGAAAAGAGGACGGGAGGAGCATGGGGGTCGACAATCTTAGGCGAGTCATTGGCCCGGCGTCCGGCTTATGCAACGATAACACCGTAGGGCTGGCGTGTAAACGAGCGTTTTGGTTTCCGGTCGTTGGAAACGAGATCTTGGTCCAGAATTAGAACTCCTGGGAGGCTTGCTTGTCGTCCAATGTGAGGATGGTGTGTTGTTGTCGTGGGACAGGCTGGGCCAATAGAAGCGCAGCAGCTTGCGTGTAAGCGCTGCTGGCGTAGGTAAGCGCCGGCTCAGCGTCAAGCGATGCAGAGGCTCCAGCGTTGTGCACCGACTCAAATCCGGCGGCAAGGGCTATCTCGCGCAATCGTGCTTCTGCGGTCATTGAATAGGCCGTGGGTCGTGGAGAGATATTGCCTGGCAGGGCGTGTCGCCGCTTGGCGTTCGGTTACGAAAAAGACCCCCAGCACGCCGGAGGAGCGAACCGGGCCGGCTGCCGTGTTCTTTTTGTGGCAGCCATGGTCTCGGCGGCGTGCCGATGCACGACATCGTCTTGCCGTCCCACCACCGCGCCTCCCCCTCGTCCGGGAGACGCGCGACTGTGCTCTGGGAGACTGGGCAAAGCACAAAGCGGCCGGGTGGTGCCGTCTTGTGGGGTGCGATTGGACGAGGAGCGACGGCGGATGGCGTATGAGGTTTGCCGGACGGTTTCAGGGGCATGGAACACTTCGAGAAGACGGAATCCTGCCGTTGCCTTCGAGTGCCAGACATGCTTTCTTCGTATCTCGAGGTTATTGACAGGGCAAAAGTGTGCCACGTCTGCTCGGAATGGTGGACAGAAGCGGCAAAGGGGCCAGTCTCTCGCATTGATGGCGATGAAGGCGCATCAATGATCAGGCAGTCAGCAGGTGTGGGCAGGGAAAGTGCCCTCAATCGGCAGTTTGACTCAGCAGTGGACTTTGCAGCGCACTCCGGCAGTCCAGTCTTTGAGAAGAGAAGGTAAGAGCGCCCGGCCGGCTTCCTGTGTCTGCTTCTGCGCCTAACTCGGAAGGCTTGCTTGCTGAACGTTATCTTGGACCGCAGTTCCGGGCGCCAGAAAAGAGTCTGCCCCACAGTAAGCTGCTTTCGAGTTTGAAATTCAGCTGCAGCAGAGCTCGTGCCAGGCTGGACAAGGTCACGGTGTTCTCTTCACGACAGTCCAGAAGTAAGGTAACTAGGTACCTACCTAGATAAGCTGGTCCTGCTGCAATTTCCAGGCTGACTTCTTGACAGCGGCGCGGTTGGCCTTGAAATGCCTGCCAGCGATGCTCCGCCGGCACGACCTAGCTCGTGACAGAAGAGATGGTTCAGTGCTTGACGAAGGCGGCGTCCTGGTCATCAACAGTGGACGGGAGCAACGTTAAAGCAACAAGGGGTGTTGGAGCTTGTCCGTCATCGACGCACACCGCTTGTCTATTTGCGAGAGAGGACCCGCTAGCCTTGGGTCCAACCTCGGCGATACCCCGTTCCTCCACCTTAATGAGACGTCATCCCCACAGTTCGCATTCATCCAGCGCCCATGCCAAATGCAAGGACGAGGCTGGCCATGGTTCCTTCCTCCAGAGCAGTCTTGGGGGGAATGATTGTTGGGACTGTGGTGTGGGCCCGCAGCTGGTGGATCCGGGTTGGGGTTGTTGCTGCTGATGGCCAGAGAGGTGGATTCCGCGTTGGCAAACCACTCGCGGTGGGCTGACAACCTTACTAGTACACCTTTGTCGTGTGTAGCATTAGTTATTAGCGCAGGTGGGAATCGCGATAATCGCCTCGCCCATCACGCCGGGATGTCGCACACCCGCACACCTGCACACAATGAACACCTCATTCCGGTCGCATTCAACGGGCGCAGATTGTTTCTAAGAATGGACCACGCCCTCAAACACTGGGCCGCCCGTTGCTTGCCCATATTGCCCGCATTAACACCCTCCCCAGCGTCTCATAGGCTGCCATTACCCTGCCTGTGCCCTGCCTCTGCCCAATCAGCTGCCGTGTCAGCATCAAACCTCTGTCCAATGAGAGCGCAAATTCCACAAATGGAAGGGGCCAACAGGGCCCTAGCGTGCGCGCCTGCATTCATCGCCGTAGGCGAGCACAATCCCCATGCACTGTCCCCGCACCCTGATCATACACAGAACTCTTGTGTAACTTCCCGTCTCCCTCCCAAGTCCCATCACATATCCCATCGTTTGTCCGTCGGCCTCCTTCCAAGTGGAAGCCAAACGGAGCCCAGCAACTCTCTTTCTCCATCATGCAGATCTCGCGCAGAACAATACCATGCTTTCTTCTTTTCCTTGTTGCTAAAAATTATCCTAGCCGACTTTGCTGGCTCCTTCCTTAGACATACGCCCTCGGAAGATTCGCGACGCTGGTTTCATCGACGACAGCAAAGTCGGGATCGACCGAAAGTGGATGCGGACAAACCCCTGGGGCCATCGCCACAAAGGAAGATGTCAATGTTCCTTCCTGTCACCTCCCGGTGTGACATGGTGTTGGCAGCCAGCTGTGCCAACCATTTGAACCACTCGGCACTTGCCCGAATTCGGACGAGACGAGGAAAAGTTGGCAGTCGACTGGTAGCATCAATGTTGCCGTGGTGCAGTTTGGCCGCCATCAGAAATGAGCAGTAGGTCAAAGTAGCTCTCTATGCTGTCTCCGTTGCCAGCATCTTCATACCGCGCTCCAGTCACGGGCTCCGAGTCGTTCGGCGTGTTGTTTCTGTTTCTGTCCCACCACATTCGGCTGGCGGTTGATCCCGTGGACCGGAGCCGCCGACAGCCGTCAAACGCAAGAAGCGAGCCGGCCGCGGCTGGTGGCCCTCTCGAGTGAGGGGGTTAGCTTCGCGTTGGCCGAAGATGGCGGGCATCGTGTCCCAGGAGAGCCTGACTTGCGTTAGTGACGACGAATCAGCGTGTGATGTCGGGCAGCCATTGGCCACTCGGATCGTGTCAAGTCTCAGAGTCTCCCTTCACTACCGCATGCTTGTCGGCAGATCCTCTCCAGTGAACGCCCGCGGTCCACAGGTCTCAAGCGGGGTCCATCCCCAACATCGCGGCAAGTTCAGGTCGAGGCAGTCATCCCGAGGACACCCGGGCCGTAATCTCGTCCGAATCAGCAGAGAAACAAACGCAAGCGTCGTTTTGTGGGCAGGTTCCACAAAAGGACAAAGACGACAGTCCTCTCGCCCAGCGTTATCACCAGCGCGTTGCCCAGGCCACTCTCATTGACACAGGTCTCGTCGATTGGGGCGAAAATGGTCTCTTTGCTGTGACACATAGCTTCAGGGACGATATTGGGCTCTATCTGCTTCTTGGAAGCTAACTAACCCGCATAGCGATGTCGGGCAAGGAGGACAGCCGCATCACCGAGACTCGGGGGCCAGGTCAAGCGTTTGAGCTGGACGTGGTTGAAAGATCGCGGAAAGAAAGAATCCGGTTTCCCACGAGCCAAAGGGTTAGGCGAGGCAGATCTCTTGAAGCCTCACGCACACCGTCCGTTCCCTTCAGTCACGCGGCAAGGGGACTGGATTGGCGAGGCGTGGCTCAGGCACAGTCGGTGGGGCTCGATTCTCGATCAGCTCTGGCGGTTCTCTCGTCGCCTGCTGGACGACCAGGGCGACAATTTGATTGAGGGGGCATTGATTTCATACCTTTCTGACGCCAGCCCGCTCGGACCAGTAGTCGTCGAGGGCAAAACGGAGGCCAGCGGCAACCAACAAACCACCCAGTACAGATGTACGTTCGGCACCTCCCGGGTGATGATTGCGGTACAACACCGCTTTTCTCCATAATGCTCCTTCGACCCCAGATTGGCCTGTGCAAAGACGGCAAAACCCCCCCTGGTCCAACTGTGCCGACGGAAGAATGGCTTGGCGTTGCTCGCCAAGTCGTAGCAAGGATGGTGAATGCACATGCAAGTGCCTGGCCCGGCCGGCCGCTCGTTTATGGGCGGGAGCGACAGTCCCTTCCGCACCTCTTCCCAAGACGGTACTCCACCCTTGTCGCCAAACAACAGGTACATCCGCGCGTACCGGTACGAGGACGATGATCCTTCTTGACCCCGGCTCTGTGTGGCGTGCCGCGCAGGTGGGCACGGAAATGCTGACAGTGTTCGGCTTACTATGTATTTGGGGAGCGCCGCAGCGGGGTATCGCATCTCACATTCCATCGCGGGTAGTTCGACTTCGCGCCCAGGTACCCATTGTCCGCCTTGTGGACACGAAACGGGATCTCTGTTCGCTCTGACCGGAGGGACTTCCTCTTTCTCTCTGCCTCTCTCGACTTCCGCGTTGTCCGCCGCAAACCGCAAAACCCCCCCGGTAAATTCAGGCGCGGGGTGCCCACACGCTCTCAGACCAGGGGTACCCTGCTGCCCGCCAGAGATCTCGCCGCTTCTCATCCAGCCTTCTGCACCCGCGGGCGTCTGTGCGCTGCGACTCGTGGCGGTACATGCCTCCTGGCGCTTGTTTGGCTATGAGCATTTTGACGGGGCCAGCATTCTCTGATTACCTCTCCATTCCCCCCCCTTCAATCCATCTCCGCTCCGAACGCTATTCTCGACCGGACGGGGTCTTGAGCGCATCTTCCATCTCCCAGATTTGCGACAGCCAACTAATCCAGCTTCTCTCGCCATCTGTCCATCTGTCGACGGGAAGGAGGGGCTATCCGCACTGCGGCAACACGAGCCAGCCAGCCAGCCAGCCAGCCTCCGTTCCGACAGGCGCAGCATAATCGCGCGTTAAAAAAAAAGGCCAAGCGCCAGCACCCGGCAAGCTTGAAAAAGAAAGGCTGGGGGGGTTCCTTCTTGGACGATACTCCGGCAGCAAGCGGCCACAACATTCGGCTGCATCGCATCAGGTTCCCGGCACGTCGCACGCACTGTCTCGAGGGCAATTTTTCTCTCCTTCCGTCGCCGCATTGGTAGCAGGCTGCCGAGGACAACACCGACACACACAAGAAACGGCGAATGCCTGCTGCACTTGCGGCCTACGCACAGATCAACGTGCCTCTCTCCCACCAGGCGGCGACGATTTGGTCCATGTCCATGTCGCTCTGACGTGTCACAGCGTGCCAAACAGAATTCCGCGATCTTACCCAGCGACCGGGTCTTTTCTCTTTCTTCACGACAAACTGACCCTGCTCCAACCAGCAGCATCAGCATCCGCACCATTACCACCACCACCATCATCATCAGCTGGGCGGCGGCTGCGAGCAAGCGGCGGAGGGAGACTGCGGTGGTTTGCTCTTTTCGTGAGTGAGGTCTTTGCGGCGGCTGCAGTTGCGGCTGCAGTTGATTTTCCGGTCGCTACCCGAACCCGGCCTGCGTTTGCGCGTACCACTCGCAGTCCGCCTCGACTTGCGCAGTTGGGCGACTCAGCCTCCACCACCTCATCCTTCGCTTGTTGCAGCCTCTCCCACCTTTCTTACGCACACGCACACACACACACACACGCTATACACACAAAAAGGGGAGCACACCTCCACCATCTCAGCTCCAGACGGAGAAGGGTGCAATTTCGCCCGACCCAGACGCAAGCTTCAGCCAAACCAAGACGGCCCAAAAGGACGCGAACTCCCGAACGAATCCAGGGCTGGAAGTATCGGACGCACGAGCGCCGCTTGTCCCCACCTTCTCTCGCTGGCGCACCGGAGCCCGGCATTCTTCCTGCTCATTCCAGCTGCTGGCAGGCTTGTCACACTCTTTCAAGCGAATAATAGCCTGGGCTGCTCATTCACCAGGGACATCCAGATCCCTCACAGAATTGATCCCCCGGGGTGCGCCCCCAACAAGCATCTCCAAGCTTGTCTAAGCAGGGACCGCGCCATCGTCGCATGTCTTGGCGGCTGCTGTATCGGGTACCGGAGCAAGAGGAACTCGCTTAGATCCGCCGTCTTCAGCCATCTCATTTACCTGCCACACCCGAGCCCTGCCGTCTTGAGGCCGCCATAACTGCGCGACTCAGTTGACGCCAACCAAACCTGTCGGCATCTCCCAGGCCAACGCCCTCGACGCCACTGCAGCCGCAGGACGGTCGCTTCGGTCCTGGGCTCCGCGAGGTTAGCACCCGCTCTTCGAATCTTCCTTTTTTTTTTTTTTTTTTTATAAAGCTGCCTGTTCTTCAGGTTTTTTTTTTTTTTTTTTGCTGGTTTACTACTGTGTGGTACTTCGGCGAGCGTTTGTGGACAGAACACCAAGGACCGGAACCGCCTCGGAAAGCGCGGTTGTGAATGGAAATGTCGAGTTTCAAGGCGTTGAACGGCGGCTCACCGAAGCCCGCCGAAGGCATGAACGGGACAGCGGACTCGGACCGTGTTGACAGGCCACCTGTCAGCGCAGAACCGAGGTCCGCTGAAGGTTATAGCCAGAGGGAACGAGAGAGCCGGGAGACTCAGGAGGCCCGGGCCAGCACCAACCACGACAGGCTTCCGTTCCCCGGCGCCAGCTCTTTCTCCGGCGCCGCCGAGAGTTCGCACAAGCGCAAGCGGTCCATCTCGGACTCGCCCAGGAGAGAGCGCCTGCCATCGCCACCGATGAGGGCGGAGAGGATAGAACGGGAGCGGCCTGGGCGCGCTGAGGAATATGCACCACACCGCTCGGAATCGCGCGAGAGGCGGAGCACGCCGCAGCGGGAAGGGTATCGGAGAGAGCAAGGAGATGAAGGGCGGGAGAGGGAGGAGGGGGGAGAGTGAGAGGGAGAAGGAGAGAGAGGAGCAGTGGCGCGTGCAGCAATCTAGGGAGGAACGAACCTCGAGCTACGAAGCTCCCTACTCGGCCGGCCCGGTATCAGCCCAGTCAGAGGAACCGACGGGCGAGCTGATGCGGAGGGCAACGAGCCATGGCGACCATGAAGACGCTGACGATCACAGCCCTGAGGGCGATGACCGCGCTGCGTATGCTGGCCACTATACACCAGAGCATCGCAGGGATGGCGTCGTGCAATTGGATCCCAAGAAGCGGAAGCGCAACTTCAGTAACCGCACCAAGACCGGCTGTCTGACGTGCAGGAGGCGGAAGAAGAAGTGTGATGAGCAAAAAGCCTGAATGTGAGTTCTACCGGATTTGATTATTTAGGTTTCTGCCCCCCCTTCCACCCCCCCCCCCGCTCTAACGCGCCTGTTTATTACGCGCGCATGGCCTCCTCTTGTGGCCGCGTCTGGCCTGTTTCTGGCGGCTTACTGACCATCTGCGCAGGCAACAACTGTCTCAAGGGATCCTTTGTTTGTGCTGGCTATCCCCCGCAGAGGGGCGCGTGGCCCAACAAGCCCGAGAGCAAACCGACTCAGGTCAACATCGAGTCCAAGGACCCCAACTACGTGCCGCCAGGAGCATACGGAATGCCCCAACAACCAACCCCGTACGGCAGCAGCCAGCAGCCTCTGCAGGGCCAGCAGCCCAAGCGCGACTCGCTGCCATATAACCGCGGCCAGCCCACGCTCCGGATCACGCCGCCCCAGGGCCGCCCCTTGCAGTCCGACGACGACAGGTTGACGGCCTCGACGATGCCGAGCTCAGTCATCAGTCCCGACAACAAGCTCTCGGCCCTCTCAGGATACACCACTCTGCCTCCGCAAACGTGTTTTCCCACCCCTGTCAGCGCCGCCACCATGTCCGCCTTCTCGACCGCACGCCCAAGGAGTATCAGCGGGTGCCGCCGCTGCACGATCTCACCCGGACCGCGGACTCGGACCCGCCGCCGCCTCCTCCCCCGCGGAGCACGACTCTGACCCAACCCCCTTACAGCAGCGTACTTCACGGCGGCAGGACCTCCACCCCGCCCGCGCCACCATCCATCATGACCTCGCAGCAGGCCACCGCCCAACTCGCCCTCTCGCACACCCAACTTCCGCCCGACCGCCAACAGCGCCGTCAAAAGGAGGAAATGCTCAACGGCCGCCCTTACTACCCCTTCGACAAGGAACTGGTCCTCGAGCGTGAGCGATGCAACGCGGCCTGCTGGCGCTTCAACAACTCGACGAACCCCAACCTCGGGGTGTCCCCTGCCGAGCGCGCGCGCCTCTTCCGCGACATCCTGCACCCGCGCGAGGGCGTGCAGCTCTCGCCGACCATGATGTCACCCGTCACGCACGTGGGCCGGGTCGGCGAGAACGCCACCGTCGAGGCGCCCTTCAATTGCGATTACGGGTACAACATACACATCGGCAGCCACGTGTCGATTGGGAGGAATTGCCTGATCAACGACGTGTGCGAGGTGCGGATTGGCGATCGCGTCATCATCACCCGAATGTGTGCATCTACACGGGCACGTGCAGCACAAACCCCGAGAGGAGGAAAGGGAACCAGGGGTTTCAGTACGGCAAGCCGTCGTGATTGAGGATGATGTGTGGATTGCGGCGAATGTGGTGATTCTGCCGGGCGTCAGGATCGGAAGGGAGTACGGTGGGGGCGGGGAGCGTGGTCACGAGGGTGAGTCTGCAAACACATCTACTTCCTGCCCTGTCGTTGTTGTTGTTGTCGTTGTTGTTGATCTTGGGATGCGGAATGGGGACTTAAGACTGACTTGATGGTTGGGATAGGATGTCGCCACCTACAGCGTGTACATGGGCCTCAAGGCTGGCCATCGTAGGGGGATTGCGCTGCTCCCTGATCGGATGTGAGTCGATTTCGACGAGGTTGGGGTGTGCTGAACACGTCTACCATAATAATCTCTCTCTTTGTTTTCTGTTATCGTCTTAGTTATTTTACTTGGTATTGTTGTCTGTTGCTTGGTTGGGACTGGTTCTCCCTCCCCTTTCCTCTAATTTTTTTTTTTTTTGCCTTTCTTTCATCGAGTGTGCGCTGATGGCTGGCTGGATGGGACGGGATGGGATGGGATGGGACGTATGGTTCATGTCTGACGACTCGGTTCATGTTGGTGTTAACCCCCCTCCCGTATGATACCCCAGATCTCTTTTTCTGTTTGCGGACTGATGAATGGACGGATGTGTGTATGAGACAATGGAGGATATGCGCTATTGAGGATGTAATTAGTGTCGGATTCTCTGATACTGGCGGCCTGGCTGCTGCGAGATAGGAGTGTGCGGGGCGAGCGGAAGAGTGAATATGATTGCATGTTTACATTGTACCACGGGTGTGTTTGGTATTGGCCGCGGGGGTCGACTGCCTTTTTACCCGCTGTTTGTCTGTCCCGTTGTCCTGATCCGTAACGCGCGAGCATGCCGCAGCTCGTCTTGATCTTGAGCTCGTCACCCAACTTGCAATGAAGAGCGTTTTCCACAGAGTCTTCTGGTACATCACTGCACCCCTGACAGGAGTGCTGTGTGCATGTGTGTTCCCTGATTAAGTAGGGGACTTCAAGCACCTCTCGGCTCGTTGTCCTTACGCCGGGGGGGGGGGGGGGTAGGCGAGGTGGATATGTTTTGTTGGAGTCTTATGAATGGTCAATCTCTGATCTTTTCCCCTCCTCCGAAACATACTCGACGTGTTAACAAGTCAGGATCCGCCCATCAAAACCCAGGGTTGTCAAGGGTGCAGCACTGTGGGAATGCGGAACAGGGGTCGTGTCGACTTGTTGTTGATCCCATCTGCGCCGCGTGATCGCCGGAGGCTGGTTTAGGGTTTTTGGGGGCCGTTGGGGGCCAGAATATTGCGGGTATCAGATGTCCCTCTCCACATTGGGTATGCACCACAGTAGAGTACATGGACGGGATGTGCGCCTGCTGGGTTTGTTGGTTGTTGGTGTTGTTGGCGGGTACTGCATGGAGGAACTGCAGGAGGGATCCCAATACATTGTCAGGTCTGGAGAATATCATGCGGTTTTGATCCATCTTGATCCGCCGTGCCGCATGCTTGCTGCAAGTGTTTTTGTCAAGCAACACAACATGGGCATTTTGGTGGACAGGGGGGCAAGGGGCCTTCGGAAGCGGCATCCGATGTTTTTTTACTTTCAGAAGACGAATTTCTGTCCGGGAAGGGGAAAACGCCACATCGACATGTCATGTTTGTTTCTTGATTACGGGTGTTTTGGCAGATGCATAAGCTTGGTGGTTTGACTGGGAGGTGGCCGGCGTTGTGGCCTGGTCATGAGAGTCGGACGGTGGCGAGTACGCATTGTCAATAATTACTCAACAACGGCCTTGACCGGGCCAACACGCCTCAGCTCGTGTCTTCGCGGGTTGTTTAATGGACAATGCCACTTTCTTTATCTCTCGTTTTGCTCGTAGCAAGGGAGGTTGTTTGCCGCTGACTGTCAAGATACTTGAAGGTGTCGTCGACGGCCTACTAGATACGAGGACGAAAGTGAATTTGCGGTCGAACCATCCCTAATCAATGCAAGCCCAATTCCATGATCCCTCTGCGGGCCGTTGGTGGTGTTTGAGGGTCTGTCAGGGACTGGTCAGCACTTGTGCAACCCATCCCGCGCGTGTTCGAAATCTGGTCGCTTTGTGGGATCAACCCCAGGAGGCAGCCTCGAAATTCCCCCCCCCAAACCCCCCGGCATAATTCGTCTCTGTGGCTCTGCGGCGCTGACGCTGTGGAGGGCGGGGACATGCGAGGAAAAGTCCCTTGGCGATATCAGATGGCGATCCACGGTCGGATGTCTAATGCGGCAGCTGACCTCGTCGTGATTCCCAACAAAAGCTTGTTCGCGATGGGGGTTGTTGTTCTTCGCCTGATGTCTCAGTTGCCTGTTCTGCTGGCGCTGAGATGGGAATTCTTGCCGACACCTAACCGCATGGGTTGGCGTGACCCTGCACCGTTGGCTCAGACTCTGAACCACACACCACCCACCGGAGCTTCTCCGCGGCACGTCATTCATTGCATGGCTGCAGCAGGAACTTTTCCTCTGAAAGTCCCGAGCAGCGAGATGGTGTGCTCGCCAGGGTTCCCGTCCCAGGTCGTCGGTATTCCCTCATCCGGAATGTCACAAGCATGGCAGACAGTAGCACTGCGACCAAACCCTAACAGATATGGCTCGACTCAGATCTCGCTCTGCTTCGTAAACCAGCCAACCAGCAGCGGGCGGACCGAAGCGGGAAGGGAGTGGAGGGAGAGGAGGGAGGGAGGCGACGGAAAAAGGAAACGGAGATTGCGACGCTGCAAGGCTGCCACGAGACAATGCATCGGATTGACGACATGGCAGCCCCTTTTGGGCAAGGCGGCCAGCGGCTCTGGGTACGGCATCCTGCTAACAGCACGCATTTTCTCGAAGCGAGGCGCGTCGGCGGCTGGTTGCGCTCGGCTGGCGGCTGGTCCGGTTGAATCGATGCCCCGATGCCGATCAGCTCGGGAGCCGCATGTCAGGGGCCGGCCTGTAAGGCGTAATAGACGAACCATCTTCTATCGAAATATGAATATGCTCGAGGAGAAGACAGAGTTGGGAGAAGAACCGGAATATGGCCCGAGATTCCTGTCGAAGACCTCGAGCTAGGGAGAAAAGGTGATGTCGGTTCCAGCCCTCAGAACCAACAAGGGGAGGCTGAACAGAGCCGGATGAACGTCGGAGTTGCATGCTGGGAGTCAGAGTCGCGCTTGGAAAATGACTGTTCTGGAATGAGCTGAAGATGTCGTCCTGTATTTGCCTTCAGCACCGTATCTCAACGCCCCCCTTACTAACCGTGAGATACTTGACCCCCTTATACGGCTTCACAGTCTCCCCCAACCCGCGGCTCTTCCTCGGATCAAGATGTCTCTCCACTCTGATGCCGCTTGCCAGCCACCCCTTGACCGCAAAACTGACCGACGCCGAGCTGGGCATGAGGATCTTATTCTGCGCGACCCTCCGCTCGTCCCTCTCCCCTCCGCCGCCAGCATCCACCGCCGTCATGGCGGGTTTTGTCGCCGGGGACGACGAGCTCTGATAGTGGTCATCATACGAATAGCCACTGCCGAACCCGAATCCCGTCGGATCTTCCTCCTCCTCGTCCTCCTCCGCCATCTGCCCCACAACCGTACACCTCAACGCAAACGACGCCGACCCCTGCGCCAGCTCCTTGTTCGAGATGGACCACTCCAGCGCCCGATCGCCGGGGTTATAGTTCGCATCGCCCCTTGTCGGCCTCACCTCGGACAGGTTCCTCACCTCCTTGGGCAGCGGCACCGACACCACCAGATCCTGCAACACTGGCGCCGCTGCCGTGCCCGGCTGTGACGCTCCAAACCCTCCCCCTCCTCCCAGTCCCAGCGGGCCCCCTTTGCACCCTGCTGCGCGCCCCCGCCGGCCCCAAACACCCTCCCATTCACCTGCACCCTCACCTCGAAATCGCTCCCCGTCAGCCCCAGCCCCGTCTTGATCTCCAAGCTGACGGGCAGTTTCAGCTGATTCCCCCCACCCATGTTATCCGTAAAAGGCATCAAATCGACTCGTACCCCGCCAGCGTAAACCGGCCGTCGGGCGGCACGAAGCTCAGCACGCCGGGCTGCTCCCTCCATCGCACCAGCCTCACGCAGGGGTGGAACACGGGCAGGTCGATGACGCTCTTCAGGTTGTGCTTTCCCGAGGGCCCCGTGAGCGTCAGCAAGATGTCGGGCACGCCAGACACCTTGGAGGTGAAAGCTATTGTGCCGTTCGCAAAAGCCGCGAGCGGGCGGCCAGACGGGGCCAGGGTGATGGAGAGGGTCTCAATGACATCAGCATAGAGCTCGTTGGAGGTGTGACGCACGTTGGCGCGGCGCCAGGGGAGGGCCGGAGCGGGAGGGGCGAGGGGGGAGGATGGCGTTGGGAAGGTTGGTTTTCTGTACACAACGACGGCCAGTTAGTGTGTCTCAGTAAAATATTGAATAAGAAATGAGGGAGTAGAGGGAGAGCAGAGAGGGACGAGACACGCACGTCGGCAGGTTGAGTCCCCCCAGCAGCTTGTCCATGAACCCTTCCACCTCGACCAGGTCGCGCAGGGCGTTCGGCTCGGTGGTGCTGACGGTGCCGGCATCGCACATCTCGGTCAGCAGCTGGGCGACGACATCGTAGTTTGCCTCGAGCTTGTGGGCGAGCAGCGGGGCGCCGAGGAATTCTTCCAAAGCGTCGACGACGCGGTGCAGGAACTCGAGGACCAGCAGCGGCTCGACCTCGGACGAGGACGTCAGCAGGAAGAGGAGGTTCGCATGGCTGAGGCTGAAGACGAGCGTCGGCGGGTTTGTGTTGGGGAGGTAGATCAGGTTCGGGCGCGGCACGGGGTGCTCGAGGTACAGCGGGAGGAGGTGCTGCGCCGAGAGGGGCCGCGAGGTGTATGTGTGCGAGAGGATGAGGGCACTGCACGGTCAGTTTGTGATGACCTTCTCAAAGTACCCAAAATAAATACGCACTTGTGCTCGTCGTAAATGTGCAGTGCCTCGACGACCCCGTTCATGGCTGCGACTCTGTCTCTGCTGTGGCAGTTTTTCGCCGCTGTTTGCTTGTTGCTTGATGCGCGGCCAGGGGAGCTTCTGAAAGCACTGACGCAATGAGGGACGGCGGCCAGCGGGAGCAACAGCGGCTGGGCCCACTCAAGGCTTGGCACGAATGGGTGGTTGACAAGCGAAGTCGGTTCTCCCAGGGGGCCCCTGCAGATCTTCCTATTGAGCCAGCATTCAGGACCCACCAGAATTGAACTCGGAGTTCTCAAGACCGAGCAAAGTGAGAACGAAGTCAACGTCCGAGTTTCGCTCTTCCACCGCCCGCCATGGCCAAGGACAACATTCCCTCCATCCACTCGCTGGACAAGCCCGAGAAGCTTCAAGATCTGCTCAAAGAAGACCGCGGCGATGACTGCCTGCCCTGCAAGATCGTGGGCATGTTACCCTCATGCCCTTTCTCTGCCTTTCCCTGGCCGTTCCCGATGAGCTGCGTGAGAGCTGTCACTGACTCTGAGTGCAGGCGGCGGCGCCTTTCTAGGCTGGCGGTGTACAGCTACATCTCGGGCCACTCGCAGCTCGAGCAGCAGCGGGCCAAGATCCTGGCCAGCGGCTCGCGCTTCGGCATGCGCAGCCGGAGCCTGGGCATCACGGGCATCTCGCTCGGCCTCGCCTGGCTGGGCATCTGGAGGCTGGTGAAATGATCGGACTTGTGGATCAAGAGCTGGACCAAACACGGCCAGCGAAGCTCGGCCGCCCCAAGCCGTCACACGATGAGCTGAGCTGCCCTCCACTGCTCTCTCGCGGCAGCATGTCGGCCGTCGAGAAGCAGCTCACCCACGGGCTCGCCTTCTACTTTGCAAGTCTGTGACTGAACGGAAGAGGCAGCACGTGGGTGGACGATGCCATGGACATGGCAGCATCCGAGGAGGATGGTTGTAGGACGGTCGGAGAGGACACGGACAAGGAATGGGGTCAAATCTCCCTCCTGTACCACATATGTATCAAACATTCCTGTACCATACTGCGTTTCCGTTTATTTCCAAGCGAATTCAAGATACCCTTGACTAGACCATGCCGCTTGGCGATCCGTGGCTGTGACCTGATCGACACTTTGAGCCCGACGAGATATCGTCCTGGCACTTAGTACGACAATCGGTGCAGAACCCCTCGGACTTGAACTTCCTGACCGACTACCGCAGCGCTCGGGGGGGTGTCTCTCTGTTTCTTTCGGCTCCGGGTTGGACTCGAGCTGGCGACCTTTCGGTGCAAGACCGGGGGTTCGCCAGGGCCATTTTCCCGAGCCGGGCGACCACTCGGCTGGTAATCACTGGGCCGACTCAGGGGTGGTCGTTGGATTTGATGGCGTCCAGACTTCTATATCAAGTGCCGACTGGGGGAAGCATCCACGCCCACCAGTTCGTTCCAGAAGTTCTTTCCGCGCAGCGGTTTCCCTTCAAACGTACGATGGTGTCTGGTCCTTGTTCGCAAAACATCACCACCTACCCACAACCACGCAGTCACAGCCACAGGCACACGAATTGTGTCACCGCTGCATATACGCCTATGAAGCTACTACACTCGAAGAGTAACCCCAGGTTGTATGTGCGCCTTAACAGCAATCTCGCTTTTGCCGTCCTCTCCCTTTCTCACAGAATCAAGCTGACCACATCCCCTGTCACCCCCTCAGAAAGCGGGCTTCGCGTTCTTGAGCAGCATCTCAAAGTAGGCCTGGTTCCACTGGCCGGCCTCGGGGCTGGGCTTGAAGCTCTCCTCCTTGCCGCAGAACGAGTCGTAGCGCGCCGCCGACGTGTCGCTGGTGCCGTCCGACTCGCCGCCGGGCTTGACCCACACGAAGGCGTCGGCCAGCTCGAGGCCCGTGTCCGCCGTCGGGCGGACGCCGAAGCCCGCGCCGTTGATGTTGCACCCTGCACGTGTTCGTTCATCAGCCATCACATCCCAGCTTGGAAGGGTTTCTGGGTTGGAAAGGGGAATGGATGATGCTTACAGTTGCCCCACTCCTTGCGCAGGCCCTGCACCGCGTTGCGGCCCGTGTCGACGATGGCGTGGTTGGGCATGCCGGCGTTCTTGAGGTACCCGCCAAAGGTGCTGACGTACGTCTTCTCGTTCTGGCATGAGTTGTACTTGGCGTCGGGCGCCCCGGAGAACTCGCCGGGGGAGAGGTCCCTGAAAACACACACGGTCAAAAATCAGTATCTATTGCTGCGCGGTCGTCCCCAAAGGCGCGCAAGAAGGAAGAGAAGCATCGAACAAAGACCTACCAGGCATTCCACCCGGCCACGTTCGTCGCGATACCACGGAACTGCTTAGGCGAGCCGGCGGCCTTGTACGCCTTGGCGAGCTCCTCAGCGCCCGGCTTGAGGTTGGCGTCCCACCCGAGCCAGCCGCCGTGGCCCGCATCGAGGTACATGACCACGTTGGGCAGGTTGAGCTGCTTGAGCGCGTACGCGACGCCGTCGCGGTAGCCCGCCGCGCTGCTCTGGCACGTCGTCAGGTCGCTGTTGGTCACCAGGTTGGGCAAACGAGTCGGGCTCGATGACGAGCGCAAACGCGCCGTGTTGGGGTGCGCCTTGAAGATCGAGACGATCTCTGCAGCAGAGTTCCTTGGGTTAGTTGTGTGTTTCCGACATCTCTCCTGGCTGCGGGGAATGAATAGCAACACGCACTGTCGATGTACTCGGTCTTGTACCGGTTGATCTCGCCGACCTTGAGCTCGCCGTTGGATGCCTTGGCCGCGCAGTCACGGCCCGGCAGGTCGTAGATGACCAGACCCAGGATGTTGTTGCAGGGGCACGTCCGCCAGCGCGGGCTCCAGCTTGGCGATATTGGCGATCGAGTCGAGCCACAGGAAGCTGCCGACGTCGGCAACTTTGGCGGCGGCGGCGGCCAGGCTCGGGTCCGAGATCTGCTTGACGGCGTCCTCGATCTCCTTGCGGTAGAAGGCGTTGGGGTGCAGCGTGTACTTCTTGAACACGTTGGTGCTGGCGTCGAGCGTGACCGCCGACGAGCAGCCCGCCGACGCCTGCCGCGGCTTCTGGGGGGACGTGGACGATGGGGCCGCGAGGGCCGAGGCGGCGAAAGCCAGTGCCGCGGACTGCGAGAACTTCATGTTGGGCGCACGAACACTCGGATTCTGGACTTCTTGTGGAGATGATGCCTGGTCGAGGGTCTTCCTGTCCAGCAGGCCGCGGAGGGCAGCTCGTCTTTATATCGAGAACCGGCTGCCCCTTGGCGCTGTATGTCCCCCTGATCCAACCAGAATTCAAGAACTCCCAAGGCGCCATCATCGAGCCGCTCACGACGCTGCCATCGAAATGAGTCCTGGGCTCTGCAATCAGGAAGACAGGCCCGGTGCTGGCGCGAGGTCTCGGGTTGGACGCTCCGAGGAGGGCTTGAGCCGCGCCGAGCAGTCGCCGTCTGGATATGGTGTGCGGGGCTCCTCGTGAGTGCCGATCACAGCGAGTGGACGGCTGGTCCGATCCCATCTCGCGCCTCATATCGACCTTCATTTGTTCTCAGGTGAGGGCTCTCGGCCCGGCTGGGGATTGGTGGAAGACTCCGGGATGCTTCGACTGCGGTTGAGAGCGCACAATGTGGGGGCCCGGGGATAACGGTTCCTGCAATCTGGGGTATTATCCCACTGTCATGCATGTTCTCTACCTCGTGTTTGGTCAGGCTGCGATCCGAGCAGCTCTTTGCCCTTTACAACTTCGGCGTCTAACCTGTGGGGAAGTTCGCTCTGCTGATCAACGGTTTCACGGTCCACTGCGACGACGACGCCGAGACAATATGGAAAACGGAAGAGGGCTCCTGTATGGTTGGGGTAGGTGAGCAATCTGGAAGAGCCCTGCCCTTCATCACGGACTTGTCAACTAGGATGGGACAATGCCGTCAAGACGTCTGCCGACTTACACTCCTCCAGGGCAATATGTCCGAATGCATCTCGCTCTTCTGCAGGACCAAGGTCTTTTCACTCTACGGTCAAGACGAGACCACTCATCAACCTTCAGTTCAACCAATGGGGTGACCTCCAGTCCGCATGGCATTCTCAGATGAACTGCCCTCCTGAAGTCTCTATCGAGTGACGCCACGATACCCACCACCGACACCATCCCGGCTAACACCCCGGGCGCTAAGCGGCAGTTGATGGCTAAAATGCACCCCCCATCTGAAACCTGCGCTTGGTTTCCGTGCCATGGCCCGTCATATATATAGTTGCCCCCATTAACCCCCGTTATTAGCCGGCGCTCCCCCAACCAGTGCCGCGGGAGGAACAAGGGTGTGTGTCGATGCCGATCATGCTACATATAAACGTAGCTCTGCTATATAACACGGATTCTGAGATATGTCGCCCGCTTCGGCTAAACAGCGCCTCAGAGGCTTTCTCGGCGCGGATATGCTGGCCGAGGGCGATGGAATGGGATGTAGAGGGATACACGAGGTTTTCCTGTCTCAGTTGAAAGTTGAGCAAAGTTATCAGCAAAATGGTTAGTATCCATGTGCTGTGTCAGGGACAGGCCGTTTCGAGCTCGGAGAATGTATGAATGAAATTGGAAGACCGCTCGTGGTATTTCCTCGCCTGCCCGGATTCGATTATTATGTGCGAGAATCCTCCCTGACTTGGGTCCACGTCGTTACGTGCACAACAGACAAGTTACCCTAGACCAAGGCACCGTGCTCGCCTGGATATGTGTAGGCAACAAAGGTGTCCCAAGTGACCTGGGAGGCATTGATTCCTGCTAATTTACTAAGGAGTTTAAACAAAGCCAGAACAGTCAAAACGCTTTAAGTCCAACAGACTTCACTTCCTCGAAGACAGAGGCATCAATGACACCACAATTTAAATAATTCTCAAAGGCCCGAGACCGTCTGTCTAATCACTTCATCTACACTACACTCCTCGACGCTAAGCAAAGTCACTTGGAAGGGACAGGCTCTAGTTTGTGACTTCAAGTTCCTTCATATCTGATATCAAGCCTCAAGTTACCTGTCACTTCCGACTCGGACACGAGCGTAAAGCCGGTCAGCTGTCTACTTCGGGTCCTGGGATGGAATCTAAGCCTAATCACAGACGTTGATTTTCGGTGAGAGTCAAAGGAGAGAAGGAGGCAATACACCAAATCTCCCCTCGTTGATGTCACAAATCCCGACCTGATTCGATAATGTATGGTTACGAGTATCAGAATCCTGGAGAACCTGAGGTTCGACCCGAACATTCAAAGGAGGGGATCCAGACGAAGGATGGAAGGATGGAAAAGCGGCTTCAGTTTGAGTGATGCAGCATATTGCGTAGGAAGCAAATAGTACATGCAGGCGCAACGAACCATACTGCCACTCAAAAACAAAGCATCAATCCGAACTCTTTTCTTTTTTTCTCCTCTCCGTTCTTAATACTCCCTTCTTTTAATTTTAATTTAATTTTTTTATTTTTTTTTTTTTTTTTTAATTTCTCTCTTTCATTCTTTTCCTTTATTTTCTTCTTTCTTCTTTTCTTTCTTTCTTTCTTCCCTTTTTTTAGCCCGAGGGGTTCGAATCTCGCAAGCAAGTGGCCCACATCAAGCGGGTCCACATCCGAAGGGCCCCACTTCAGCTAAATCTGCCGACTCACACCGCCTACGCACAACCCTCCCCACCGAAAGCAAAATCACGTCCAAATTTTGCGACTTTCGAATTTCCTCGAGCATCGCCCAACGAACCTCCCCATCGACTCGGATTTTGTCGACAATCCACAGTCACCGTCAAGATGGGTACGTAATCGGCCTCCTCGAAGCCTTCGTGTGCGAGTGGACGAGATTCTGAAATATGTTTCTCTCTGCGAACCATGGCAATTCGCTCCCGGTCGAAAATCGTCGTCGTCGCTGCCGTCGGGTCTGGGAATGGCCTCGACAAGCTTCGGGACGATGCCTCGCTGGTCGATGCGCGCCAATTTGAGCATACCGGAATCTTAAGGCTGACCGGAGTCCTTGTCGGGAAATAGGTATCGATCTGCGGAAGCACCACGAGCGGTCCACGCACCGCAAGGCCCCAAGAGCGACAACGTCTACGTCTACCTCAAGCTCTTGGTGAAGCTCTACCGCTTCCTGGCCCGTAAGTTGTGACTCGCTGGAGCGACAGAAAGTCCCTGCCGCTAACCCCCGACCAGGCCGCACTGATGCTCCCTTCAACAAGGTGGTCCTGCGCCGCCTGTTCATGAGCCGCATCAACCGCCCCCCCATCTCGCTGTCCCGCATCGCGGCCAACCTCAAGAACGGCAACGAGAACAAGACCGTCGTCGTTGTCGGCACCGTCACCGATGACAACCGCCTCCTGACCGTCCCCAAGGTCCAGGTTGCCGCTCTCCGCGTCACCGCTACCGCCCGTGCCCGTATCACCGCTGCCGGCGGCTCCGTCATGACCCTCGACCAGCTGGCTCTGGAGAAGCCCACCGGCGCCAACACCCTCCTCCTCCGCGGCCCCAAGAACGCCCGTGAGGCTGTCAAGCACTTCGGCTTCGGCCCCCACAAGAACAAGGTGCGTTTTCTCGGCCATAATCTTGCAGCGTCCGGCAGCACTGACCCCCCAACAGAAGCCCTATGTCCGCTCCAAGGGCCGCAAGTTCGAGCGCGCTCGTGGTCGCAGAAGATCGCGCGGCTTCAAGGTCTAAAGTGGTGGATAACGATACCCTTTGGAGTTTGGGGCGTGGCGTGGGGTTCTTGGTCGTCGCATTGGCATGGTATTTGGGCATGTGGTTTCCGGGCTTACGACGGTCTGCCGTCTGTCGCAGACGGCATGTGGGACAAAAGTCTTTTCTCTTTATTACAGGCATGAGGAATTGACTGACTGGCATGCCACGGCTATGAATGACAATGCCATTGGCCCCGCGTTGGACGCAGAACTTTGCTTCTTCGAGTGCGATTTGTTGTACAAGCGTGGTATCTCTGATATGGTACATATGTGTGATGGTGCCCTGCCTGCAGGACTTTCTGTCACTGGATATCCTCCAACTTTACCTCCCCTTTCCTCTTGAGCGCCACAAAGAAGGCCTCCCTTGATTCCTGTATCAAGTTCAGTTTGAGTGGGCCACACAGGAGGATGCTAGATGACCTACGCTCCGCGACGACTCGGGCTTCTCCCTGTGCACCCTGGCAAACATCTTCTTGAGTAGGTTTTTCAAACGCCTTGTCCTCGGCGCCCTGGTAGAACTTGCACACGAAATGCCCGCCGGGCTTGAGCGTGTCGGACGCGAACGAGAGGGCGGCGTGGCAGAGGTCCTGCAACACGTAATATTAGAAAAGGGATGGTTAGCAGTTAGGGCCCTGGAAGTACGTAGAGGAGGGATAGGAGAGGGGAGGGGAGAGAGAGAGGTGAATGGGACTGGACGGTATGTATGTACACATACCATGCTCCCCGCGTGGTCCTTGAAGGCGATGCCGCTCGTGTTCATCACTGGTATGCGGGTTACTCAAACTGTTGACCGAGAAGCCGTGGGTCTGGGGCCAGGGTGCTGACATGTCGGAGAGGACTACCTGGAGGGGGGGCAAACGCCGTGGTCAGCAGCAGGTGTTAGTTTGGCTGTCTTTTGTTTGGGTTGGGTCATGGTGGTGGGTGAAAAACAGGGGTGAGGACGCACGTCTACCAACCGGAGATTGGGCTTTTCTTCTGCTTCATCCTTGGGGCCATCTGTTTGCCCAGTTGCTGATGATGATGACGACGACGACGATGACGCTGCTGTAACCCCCCCCTCATGCGCCGCCATCCTCTCCAAGTCAATATAACTTGGCCGATCAGCAACCTCGTCCCCCTCCTCCCCCCCTCCCCTCCCCTCCCCGTTCCCTCCCTTTCCCTCTACCCTCCTCGCCTCCCTCGCGCCTTCCTCTTCCTCTCCCCTTCCACCAACACCTGCTTCACCATCGCCTGCACGCCCGGACTCAAGAAGTTGCCCTGTATCGTGCTCACTCCCTGGGCGGCTGCGCGGGAATGATGTCGATGCCCACGACCGTGCCGTCCGGGCCAGTCCGGTCCAGCGCGACCTGCGACCAGCTGCCCGGCGCAAACCCCAGGTCGACGACGACCTGGCCCCGGCCGCGGCGGAAGAGGCGATACTTGGCATCCAGCTCGAGCAGCTTGAAGGCGGCACGCGACTTGAGGCCCTGGACCTTGGCGGTGCGGGCGAAGTGGTCGGATCCCTGGCGGAGTTTCCAGCGGGAGGAGGCGGACGAGGAAGAGGGGCGGCGGGCGAGGGTTGGTAGTAGATGTGGTGGTGGTATCCTTGGCTGTGAGGTATGCTGATGATGGGGAAGAAACGGGGGAGGTGGGACACAGAGAGCTGTCTCACAGGGCGCTAGAGGTGAGTGCCTGGTGAGAACCTGCCGAAGGGGCGCCCGGATATATGGTGCTTGCATAGGTGCGGTTAGATGAAGATATTATTTAATACATGGATTGGAAGAGCAAGGCAGGATTTAAACTGTTCAGGATGTCGACTTGAAACAAAAGGATGACAAGGAAAAGATTGTTGAGAGGGCCTGGAGTGAGGTGAGTCTTTGACGAGATTGCAGATTCATGTTGTTGCATGGATACTATCAAGAGAGACGCAAACCTTCAATTGGCAAGTGCTTGGCATGCAGCTGGCGGAGTTGGATTGCACCAAGTGGGACTTCAATACTCGATAGTTACCTTAGAATCTCTAGTAGCTTTTTAGAAGACTAGATGGTATATCATCTACACTCCCTTTGCTGGTCATTTGAAAGATGATTAGCAAGAAGGTCGATATTGAGATCTTTCAATTTGAGATGTTAATGTGCAAACTGGCTGGGTTACGAGGATGGGACGTCGAGTTGACTTTACACCAGTTTGGAATTTTTCAAAATCACCCAAAAAGAGAGCATTCGCGAGTTTAGCAAGGACAGGAGGTTGCAGCATCCCATTTCATGATGTCCGAAAACAATAACCAACACCGAGATTCCCACCCTTAACCCAGTCCCAATATGAAATGCACCAGGAACCAAAACGCCGGAATATGCCAGCCCCAGCCCCAGACCAATTCCAATCCCCATCCAACAACCCCCATGCGACAATCTAACCTAGACCTATCAACAACAACAAACACCCATGCCTACTGGCCCTTAGACCAAGAAACTAGCTCCCACCCCTCTCCGATCCCTCTTCAGCGGCGAAAATGCCGCCCCGGCAAAGGCATTCTTTACCCCTCCTACACGTCCCATCTTCCCCATTGTCTTCATTCCACCAGCCGCACCCCCGACTTTGCTAACCACCGCCCGCTTCACACCAGCGGCAACAACAGCGGCAGGCTTCACCTTCTCGCCCTCATCCTCCTCCCCGTCAAACAGCGTCGAGGCGTTGGCACCAAGTAGCTTGCGCTTCTTTTTCTTCGGCCCTGCCTTCTCCGGGATGCTTGCCAGACTGGTGGTCTTGGTTGTAGGCGCGGAACCGCTGCTGTTCAGGGAGGTGGAGCGGTTCTCTTGGTCATGGGGGTGGCGCTGTCGTCATGGCCATCCTGGTCGTTGTTGTTGTCGTCACCGTCGTCCGGTTCCTCGGCAACCTTCTCCAGGGTGGGTTCAAGGCGAGGGGCTTTGGCTTTGCGCGCGGTGAGGTTCTTCTTGGAGGGGCCCGAGTCGGAGAGGGGTTCCTTGCGGGGTCTGCCGCGGGGCCGTTTTTCGATGAGTTTAGGCGCGGAGGGTCTCGTCGCGGAGGAGAGGGCTGGGGTGGGTTCTTCAGGGATTGCTGTGGCGGTGGTGGCCTCCTCGGCGCCGCGGAACTGGACCGGTGCGGTGGGTGTGCTGGTATCCTTGGCTGGCTTCGATGCGTCGTCCAAGTTGACCGTCTTGTTGAGGAAGGGCGTGATGGAGAACTCGGACTTGCCGCCCACCATGGACAGGTCGAAGCCTCTCTTCTTAAGAGGGCGCTTCGGCCGGTCGTCTGCGGTGCCGGGCGTCATGAGCACCTTGTCGTCCGCGCTGATCTCGTCGGCGGACCTCTTCTTCTTCGGGTTCGCTTTCACGCCGGCGCTCTTAAGCGGGACGGTGGTGGTCGCGACGCTGGGGATCTTCACGGTCCGTTCTTGTGCCTTCTCCAGCTCAGCCCGGCACTTGTTGAGCTCCTCCTGCGCATCCCGGAGTTTGCTGCGCAGCCTGTCCACCTTATCGGCCTGTGCTTGTTGCCGCTCTTCTATGTCGACCTGAGCTTGCTCGAGCTCCCTCTGCAGCTTCTCCTGTGCCTTCTTCTCTGCTACCAAGGCCTTGCGAGCTTCGGTAAGCTCCTCACGGAGTTGTGTCAGCTCTTCCTCGGCAGCTGACGACCCAGCGGCCTGGTTCTTTGCCTGCCGCTGCGCCGCGCGCTTCTCGGCCGCCAGGGCCTTCTCAGCCTCTGCCAGACTCTCCCTGAGCTGATCCATTTCCTCCTCTCTCTCTAATGTGGCGTTGCTCTGGTCCTTGGCTAGCTTCTCGGCCCTGCGCTTCTCAGCAGCAAGGTTATTCTCCGCTGTCGCCAGCTGCTCCCGAAGCGACTGCAGCTCACCCTCTGCCTCGCTCTTCTTGCTCTCTTGGTCCTTCAGATTCTTCTCCGCAAGCCGCTTCTCCCTGGCTAATTCTTTCTCCAGCTCCCGCACCTGCTTGCGGAGCTCCTCCTCGGCCTGGTTCTCGCGGTCCTGCTTCTGCGCTACCTTCTGGGCGGCGCGCTTCTCATTGGCGAGCTCGACTTCCAGCGTGTTAAGCTGACGCTCGAGTGCCAACTTCTCGGCGAGCACATCTTTCTGGTGTGCGAGTTGCGATCGGAGGTGCTCCAACTCGGGCTTGAGAATGGCGACTTCGCGTGACAGGGTGAGCTTCTCGGACAGGATTTTTGCTGAGTCTTGGGACACGGCGGTGAAGGCTGAGATCTCCTCTGTGGCTGTTGTCAGAACCTGTCAAGCCGCCCAGTTCCCAGAAGCCGGGCTCACCTTCAGATTAGCAATCTCGCGAGACTGCGATTGCACGAGCTTGTCCTGTCTGCGGGACTTCTCGTGCGCGCTCTCCAGCTGGTGGCGGACATCGTCTACCTGCTCAACAAGCTCCTTGATGCGGGTGTCCTTCTGGGCGAGCTGGTACTTCAGGCTCGAGACCTCGTCCGGAGTAACATGCTGCACAGCTTCATGCGGCGCGCTTCCTCGTCCTTGATCAGGACGTCGCACTCGTGGATGGTCCGGCGGTATGTCATGTCGAGGTCGTGCAGCATTTCGGTTCTCTGACATCAATAAAGGTGAGTGCAACGTCCGGGAGCGGCAGTCCGGCTTGTTGCCTGGATGCGCACCTTTTCAGAGTCCATGTTTGCACATTGCGACGCGTTTTTCGGAGGCATAGGGATGCGGCAGCGGTGGGGATAGAATATCGTAGATAAGGGATGAAATTGCCGGCCAGGACACAGTCGAGTGAGATAAATTTGCAATGTCCAGCCGTGGAGGACGCAGGCGTGATGATGGAGGTCGAGGTCGAGGCCGAGGTCGATAATATGATGAGGAAGGAATGCATCATCAGGTTGGCCCATGTTTGAAGTAAACATTGTTCCCAAAGCGGCCTAGCGCCCTTCCCAATCCCACTGTCCCATCCAACTGGCCTCTGGCGGTCCGGCATTGCCAAGCAGCAGGGGTTGAGCCAGTTGAAGCCCAGGCCGCGCAGCTTCCGGGTTCGCTGACGTTGAGGACACATTGAAGGCCCAGCGCCAGCACTTCCAGAAGCTCGATCGCCAAGCCCCATCCACACCACTCGCCAGGTTACCATCTCCAACCTCGACGGCGCCGAGTCAGGAGCGAGCAATTGGTCCTCGGCGTCCACTTCTTTGGGAACAACCCCAAACCGAGCCTCAATTCTCCCCAACTGAAACTCTCTCCAAGATGCACTGGTCCACCCTCCTGGCCTCCCTCCTGGGAGCCACCTGCTCCCTCGCAGCAAAGAAGACCCCCGAAGAGCGCTTCCAGACCTACCACGCCAAATCCCTCTCCTCGTCGCCGCTTAAGCTCGCCGACGCCTCCTACCGCGACCTGACCGCCGCCCCGCGTGACTACACCGTCGCAGTGCTCCTGACCGCCATGGACGCACGCTTTGGGTGCCAGTTGTGCCGCGATTTCCAGCCGGAGTGGGAGCTGCTGGGGCGCAGCTGGACGGGCGGCGACAAGCAGGGGAATCGCGGGTGCTGTTTGGGACGCTGGACTTTACGGACGGAAGGGAGGTTTTTCTTGAGTGTATGTTGAAAACCTGCATGGGGAGGAGGACGACTGGCAGATGGCTGACAATGGGGATAGTTGGGCCTCCAAACGGCACCGGTGCTGTTCCTCTTCCCGCCGACGATCGGGCCTCATGCCGCGACATCGGCGAGCGATTAGATATGATTTTACGAGCGGGTAAGTTTTGGCTCTTTAACCTCGCTCTTGCTCCTACTGCTGACACCTGCCGCAGCCTCCAAGCCGCCGAGCAAGTCCACTCCTGGCTCGCGCGCCATCTCCCCGACCGTCCGCACCCGCCCATCAAGCGCCCGATCAACTGGATGCGGTGGATCTCGACCTTCGTGGTCGTCTCGGGCGGGCTGACGGCCTCCTTTGTGGCGTGGCCCTACGTTCTCCCCCCGTCATCCAGAACCGCACCGTCTGGGCTGCCGTCACGCTCATCTCGATCTTGCTCTTCACCAGCGGACACATGTTCAACCACATCCGCAACGTGCCGTACGTCGCGGGCGACGGGCGCGGCGGCATCAGCTATTTGCCAGCGGCTTCCAGAACCAGTACGGGCTCGAGACGCAGATCGTGGCTGCCATGTGTAAGTTGCTCTGCTTTTCTTTGTTCAAACAAAGCCTATCTTTTTTTTTGTGTGTGTGTGTGTCACCGCTCCCTTTTCCCTTCCTTCTTTCCCTCTCACTCCTGCATACCAAGAAGCAATCCCTGTATCCTTTGCACGCGATCCGTCTCTAACTCCAACGCAACAACAAACACAGATGGTATTCTTGCCCTCTCCGGCATCTCCCTGGCCATCAAGGTCCCCCGGATGAGCGACCCCAAGACGCAGGGTATTGCTCTCCTTGCGTGGAGCGGCATCCTCTTTGTCGTGTACAGCCTCCTCCTCAGCATTTTCCGGGGGAAGAACCCGGGCTATCCCTTTTCGCTGCCGCCTTTCATGTAACGAACAGGCGTAAGTTGGCGGCGGGGTGATTATTATTCGCTCCCTCGGCGCGCCGCTCCTTTTGAATTCCCTTGCAGGACCGAGGCGTGGAACCGGGACCAGGAGCAAAAAATGAAAGCGGACGTTTCACTTTCCATTGTATGTACAACTAGGGTTATTAGTGTGGCGTATCTAGAGGAACGGAAAAGGTTCAGTCGACCGATCAAGTGTGGCGAATTCTGCCCTCTTGTCAGTTCCAAGCACCTCAAACCAACACACGCACAACCCACATGTCAGATATCATTGCAGCAGCGGCTCCTCCTCAGGCTTCAGGCTGACCAGGAAGTCGCGGCAGAGCTCAAAGCTCAGCCAGCTCGACCCATGCTCGGCGCCACCTTAAGCAAGTTCGGGATGATGCCCTTGTACAGGCCTCGGAAGCCCTCCTCGGCGATGATGACGCGCACCGCGTCGGCCAGCGATTTGTACTGGTAGCCCATGCCCGACATGGTGTTGATCTGGAATCGCCGCCTCAGCACATCACTATCGGGCCGTGTCAGCACTTTTTTCACCCCGAACTCACCAGACCATGGGCCAAAAGGAAAACTTACAAAGGATAAGTGCAAGTCTGCGCCACAGCCCCGGACACCGCACCCGCAACCAGCTTCCTCCCCGCGCTCGGGTTCTGCTCGCCTCCAGCGTCAGGTACTGGCGCACAAACTCGTACGTCATAAAGTTGAGCCCGACATACGGCGCCACGCCGGCCACGGTGGGCACGATCCCGCGGTACAGCGCCAGGAAGCCGCCTTCGGTGCGGTACATCATGACCATGGTCTGCCACATGCCGGGCAGCTTCTTGGGCCTCTCGCCCAGCTCGGCGAACGAGGCGGATTGGATCGAGAGGCGCGTGCGCACGATGTCGAGCGGGTACGTAAAGGTGACGGACGTGATGCCCGCAATGCCGCCGCAGGTGAGACGCGACAGCGGCGTGAGGGAGTCGCCCGGGTGGCGCTCGAAGAACTTATTTCTTCTTGTCAGTACCGCAACCTTCCCGAGCCACAGCAGTGAACAAAGAAAAACCACGCACCCTCTTATAAAAATTATAACTCCCAAACTGCACCGCCGAGTACGGCACGATCCGGATGCAATTCGTGCCATTGCCCCTCATGAACCCGCGCCACCCTTCCTCCCTCCACATTTTGGCCAGCGCCTTGGTGACGCTCAGCTTGTAGGCGTCGCGGCCCGCGCTCTGCACCTGGAACAGGATCTTGAGGCGCTCGAGCGGCGACACCACGGTGCGCGAGACGGCGCCCGCCACGCCGCCGGCGCAGAAGGCCGCCACCACGGGCTCCGAGATAGCGCTGCGGAACTGGTGCACGGGGCCCAGCTTCTCGGAGGGAGGGGGCGGGGGCGGGGCGAGCTGTGCCTCGGACGGTGCTGGAGGAGGCGAGCCGGGTTTTGGCCGGGCGGATTGGGCCTGCGGAGGGGACGGTTAGCATATCTCACGGCTGGGTTCATGTGGTTGCGCCTCCGAGGACGGGATGGGAGAGGTAGCCGCCGGAGGTGGGGCATCATGCAGTTGCCGAGCCAAGGGAGGGGAGGTATGGATGGCCGGGGGAGACAACATACAGCCGACATTATGAGGGATTGAGCAGCAGCAAGTCCAGTTCAAGCTCTATGTCCAACGGGCACGGGGTCGCGAAGGCGTGCTTGCCCTTGCGTTGTCACGAGAGCAACGAAACGAGCAGTCTCCGTAAAGGCTAGACGCTACCTTGTGCGCATTCCAGGTGTCGGTAGCTATGCGGCGCCCGGAGCAAAGGAACACACTGAAGCCAGCTGGCGGGTGAAGGGGGTACAATCGACGTCTTGTCGTCGTTCCCTACTGAAATCGCGATCGCAAATGAAGTCGTCGTCGAGCGGAACGGCTAGCGGAAGTGGAGCGGTTCGGAAGAGTACAAGGTTACGGTTGGCAAGACATGTCGAGAGCAAGGATCGCTTTGGGGGTCTCGAGTCGCATAGGTTGTTGCTGCCGAAGGGGGTTTGAGGATGCGAGTCACTATCGGGCTTTGATCGTCCGGGGCTCTGTGGCTTCGGCAGAAACTATAGGTATTCCACGGCGGAGAGGCAACCGGAGGAAGAACGCGGCGGAGAGCAATTTCGGGATTGGAGATAAGCTATGCGAAAGGGAAGGAGTCCAGATGGAGCCCTTGAGAGGACGGACCGAGACCGTGTGGCTGGTGGAGATTGGCTGAATCGGCACCGCGCCTGGATGACGAAAAATTCAACCAAGGCAGAGCCGCCAAGCCACACCAAGAGCGAGCCGGGCCCAGATTGTTGGTGTCGATTCATAAATGCCTCGGGAGTGACAATCTCGCCCTGACACTGTACCACGTTTGGAGCGCCTGGCAGAACAAAGGGCACGGCAAAGTTTATATTGATCCATCCGGCTTACTCCAGGACAGCCAGATGCCATCAATCTGTCAACTACTTTCTCAGAATGCATTGTTTAGGGTTCGAAGCATGGTCCTCGATAGTGACGCTTGACGTGCCATGGGCACCGCGTCTGGGCTGCTGCGGATGAGCTGAAAAGATTTACCCCTTGCACTGGTCCTCTCTGCATTTTTCGACGCGTCCTCCCCTTTCTTCTCTGCTCTATTTGTTTCTACGACGGAACTATTTCCTGTTTCTTTTCGCGTACTTTGTATCTTCCTTTCCGTTTTCGTTTCTTCTCTTGTTTTCCTTGATTTTTCTCAACCCTTCTTTCTCTTCTTGTTGCTTTCTCTCCTCAGTTCTGGCCCTTGTCTTTTCTCCTGCTTCATCCTGTCAAAGGTTACCTGGTGGGGGGGAAACTGACCCCACCAACGTGAATGTGGCCGCTGTCCATACTTGGAACGCCCTCGCCCTTGTTAGCCAGCGTCACTGGTCACTGTATACCTGACCTTTTTGTGACCCCTTCATAATAGGAGTTAATCGCACTGCAACACACTGGCCATTTCCCAGTCGAGGCCAACAAGAGTTCATTTGGCAGGCGTTGGCCAACGCCAACTCGATCATCGCCGGCCAAAAAAGTCCGTCCGGATTGCCGCTGATAACCGATGCATCTCCTTCCTGAAGGCAGTGTGCAAGACTTCTGATACTAAAGTATCCTGAAGGTTCTCAAACAGGGCGGGGTCTGGCAAGTTCGATCTGGCTTCCTTATCTGAAATGCCGCGACATCCCTAATATTCCCGGGATCGGGACGTCTCTTCTTGCTTGCTGGTGTGCCAGGTGTCGAACTGTTGCCCATCCTCGTCATCATGATTATCTAACTGCGAAATCGGGCTCGGTGTTCTCGGATTCATATTGTGTCATGCCAAGCTCTTTGGCTTGGACGGTGATCGAACTCAAGACCTCACGAGCCCAACGGTTGCACTCTTCTGTCCCATTGTCGCACCGACATGTTCGCTGAGAAACCAATGTGCAATTGCTACCTGGTAACAGTTTGTCTATTTTAAATCCCCGCTGACTCCGCCGAACGCAAGGAAAAGGAGAGGGGGACCGAAAGTGCAAGTTTACGTCCAATGTTCTTCTGCCGAGACCCGCCTAAATGAATACTCGGCGAAAAGAGGTATCCGCGCGAGAGGACTCGACAAGGAGAGTGTGGACCGGCCGACCCGAAACTAAAGAATGACGAGCTTGAGAAGTTGAACGCCCAGGGGCGCCCAATCAGTAGTCCACAGGACGAGGGGGAAAAGAACCATGCGCAGCAACTGTCTTACAACCAGAAACCCGAAGGAATCAAGCAGAGTGGGTTTACTCGGCCACGTCGAGGTCGTCGTGGGCCGGGCGATCGGGGCTATCGATCGCTGCTTTTTGTCAGTCTGTTTTGTTCGAACAGTTTGTGAGTTTGAGGGAGACCTACGCTTCCGGTCGTCGCCGTTGGCGCCATTCTCGCGGCGGTCGCGCTCATCACGGTCGCGGTCACGGTCGTCCTTGATGTCACGGTCCCGGTCACTGCGAGCCGTCAGCCCTGAGCACGGGGGACGTGATTTGAGGGCACCTACCGGTCAGGGCTGCGAGAGCGGTCCCCGCGTGTCGCGGCGGTCGCGGTCATAATCACGGTCCCGGTCCCGGTCACGACGATCATCCTTGCGAGGCGAGTAGTCGCGACGGCGCGGGCTAGGCGACCGACGGGAGGAGACGAGCGGCGCGGGCCACGGTCCCGGTCGCTGCGATCAAAGCGCCACGAAGCCGACGGAGGAGTGCGAGCCCACTGCAATAGTGTCAGCACGACTTCAGATGACACATGGCCATTGAAACTCACCTCGATCTTCAGGATGTCGTCGCGGCCAATGCGCTTGTTGTGCATATCATGGTAGGCGTCGTCCGCATCGCGGCGATCCTCATATTCCACGAAAGCAAACCTTGGGAATGCCAGTTTAGACATTGTCTTCCTCAGAAAATTCGCTTCGAACTTACAGCCTGCTGCTGGCGGACCGGGGGGCCGGAATATCACAGCGGACGAGCCGGCCATAGCTGTAGGCCAAAATGTCAGCATCTTTGAAACTTCCAGGGTACGTTAAGGAGGATGTCTCTTCGCTAGCCGCGCGGTCAGGCTCCAAAATCTTGCCACGTCTGACAGATGGCTCGCCCGATCAAAAAAAAAAAATACTTTTTTCGCCAACCGCTCGATCGAAAGGGGTACAGGACGAGGACGAGGGTACGAGCCGGAGCCTCGAGCGAGTCACGGGCGGGCGACGATGCGAGCGATGGCGGCGATGATAAATAGGGGGGAGGAAGGACGAGGGAGCGAAAGGGAGGCGGCGACGAGGAGGAGGAGGGGAGGACGGCAAGAGGAAGGTATCGAGGATCGAAGTCGAAGCCGATGATCGAGCCATCGCCGTCGTGGTTAAACGTACCGCTCGAATTCGTACGCAAGGTCGCGCGCGCGGGTGCCGTGGCTGAACCCGGTAACGTAGAGGGTAGTGCCGTTGCGCGACATGATTAGTGTTGCGTAGAGGCCAAAAGATCAGGAAAAATTGGAACAATTGTTCAGCTGGCCTGTTCGACTCTCGAGGCCGGGACAGCGAGAAGCCTTTTGCGACCGGATTGAACAAAGGCGATGCTTGGCGGGCAAGACAACCAAGTAAAGCCACCACACGATGTGTTCGGTGGTTGAGGGTTGAGGCTTGGGGGGAATGGATGGAGGTGGAATGTTCGGGGAAAGTGGAAAGGCAGAGCCGAAAGAAGCATAGGCTGGGGAAGCCCACTTAAATAAAGACCCAATTGGCAGGCATCGGCAAGTGGAGTGCACGGGCCGCGATGTGTCAGCCAAGGCTGCCTTCTCGAGTTTCCTTTGTTCGAACAACATCGGACGGAAGCAAGACCAATACACAAACACACTGCTTCGGGAAGCAGGCCTCGCGTTGCGCTGCGCTTCTGGAACCAACCGACTGCCCTTAATCTGGAAAAATACACTGGGGAAATTCAGAGTTCAATTGACTTCTTGATCCACAAGCATGCGCCAAATGCATTACAGAAACATCCGCCCGCCACCACACACCCAACTCCTCTCACAGAATCAGGTACAAACTACAGAGGATACTCGGGCCCGTGAAGATACCCAGCCAAAAGAGCACGTTTCCCAGCCTGGCCCGGTTCCGCAGCCATTTCGTTCGACTCAGCCTCACGAGCTGATCCCCTCACACTGTTAGTATTCTGTGTCTGCAACCTTGAGATGATCAAACCAAGAACACTCACCGGAAGCTGGCACATCTGGAGGAAGAGCAGGTAGCCCCTCAGCTTCTTGAAGATGCACCACATCACCAGCTCATGCACACACGCCGACAGGAAGAAGGTGATGAGCGTCGCCGTGTGCTTGTCGACCTTCATGGCCGAGATGGAGCTGTGGTAGACATGGCGCAACAGGAAGTTGTGCACCGGCCGGTTCCAGTCCCGCGCGAACTGGTCCCAGCTAACGCTGTTCCACCACGCGTCGTAAAAGTAGCGGTCCGCAAAGCCCGTCAGCTCGGCGACAAAGTTGAGGATGGTCTCCCAGATGAGGTACCACGTCAGCAGGTATTCCATCATGAAGGGAAGATGAGGTCGAGCAGCATCCAGGGGAACTGCCGGAACCGCTCCGCCGTCGGCACCCCCTCCTCCTTCATGCGCACCGTGTCCATGACTACCGGGTAGATGAAGGCCTGCGAAATCATGATCATGACGAAGATGACCCCGAAGCAGGCCACCATCTTCTCCGCTACGTAGTGCCAGTTGATGGACTCGGACCGCGGGTACTCGAGTTCGTAGACGACTGTCGGCAGGCAGATGTACTCGTAATGGTTGCGCAGCGTGAGGTTGTTGGGGTATTCACGGCCAGGCTGGGTGGACTCGCCCTTGAGCTCGTCCGTCAGGGCGTCCACCTCCCATTTGAGGACTCGCTCAAAGACATGCACCTGCTCCGTCCAGCGGCTCGCCCGATCGATGGCGGCCACGATCCGATCAACGTCAGGGATCTTGTTGTCCGGGACGGACTTGCGGCGCTCTTCATTTCCCTTGGCGGATGGCACCTTGGTGAGGTGGGCGGTGCTGATCTCAGCCACTGGCGGCTCGGTAGCCGAGGGGGACGTTACGGGCGAGACATTCTCGAGCTGCTTGAGCTTCGCCAGCAACTTCGCCCTTCGCTTGTACAGCGTTGAGAGGTGCCCGTTGTAAAACGCATACGAGTGCTGCTCATGAGCATGACAATGCCATGCATCACAAAGAACACGGTGTGTGTCCACGGCCAGTCCCGCCACATCGTCAGCCCAACCACGCCGGCGAGGAATGCCGTCTGCCAGATCTACTTTTATCAGCACCTCCCTCACCCTTCGGGCGTCGAGGCAACATGGAAACTTACATTCTGCACGACCCACCCGGCCCCCTCCCACGTCACCACTCCCCTCCACACCGCCCTCTGGAGCACCCAACTCACGCCCGTCAACGCGCACATGGCCCCGTCCGCGACCAGTAGCACGAATACCTCCCTTGCAAACATCCCCCGCATGATCTCGTTCGTGCCCAGCGGGTTGCCGTGCCGCCGCCAGTTGTTCGCGCCGAGCTTGATCATGAACAGGAACACGCCCATCCAGAAGAGGGTAAAGAAGCCGTGGAACGGCGAGTTCGCCGCGCTGGGATTCTGCCGGTCGAAGGTGGAGAATGCGTGGGTGAAGACGAGGTCGGTGAACTTTCCTTTGCGGCGGTGGGGGCGGGTCACGGTAAGGGTACGGGGAGGGGGTTGATCGTGCGAGGACGTGGAGGGAGTTGTTGAGTTGGATGTCACGGAGGGGCTAATGCCGCCGTGGCGACAGTCGTGGGCAAGACCGCACGAGACTGAGGCTTCCTCCACCGGGGGCGTGATAGTGAGCGTCGGTGTGTTTACCCTTCTCTCCTCTTTTCGACTCGCCATCGTCGCCGGAAACCCATAGTCGTGGGAGCTTGACGCAGCCGTCTCATCTTCTTTCATCCCACTCGAACTTTCCTCCCCTTCTTCCTCCGCACCACAACCACATCCGGCGAGCTGCCCTCCATATCCTCAGTCTCCTCTCCACTCGCAACCCCTGAACCAGGCCCCTTCCCATTCCCCTTCAACATCCCACTCCACGACCGCGACACATCCGTTCCCGGAAAGTGATATCCCTCCCCTTTCCCTGCATCAAACCCGCACCCGCCTTCAACCCCTTAGTGTTTCCGCCTGCAACTCCTTGATCGGGACCGCCACCGCTAGCATCGCGTTGCATTTCTCGCCCATTCAGTCCCTAAAATGCAGTCGCGACAAAGTGATATCAAGTGTGTATCAAGTCAACAACCAGCCGAACACTTGACATGGAACGGTCATCAACAGACAAAACCGCGGCCACTTGATCTCAGATGAGCGTAGTACCCAGACAGAAAAAAATAGATAAACGGGAACAACTTCGTGTGTGACAAACCGCTCGACCAAAGGACCGCCGGAAGGGTGTGTGTGCCTTACATAGGTCTTCCATCCATCCATCCCACGCCGGTATGGCCGGGTACACGGAGAGATCATCATCCATCGACACCTGACGTTACACCACCCACTACCATCCCGGTCAGCCACATTTCTTCTTTGGCATTGGCCCGGCTTCTGCGGAACGAGCGGATGGCTCCATTGTTACGACAGGCCAGCAACTTTGCCGCATGTTGATCAGTCTGGAATCCGGGGAGCGGGCAAGTGCCGAAGTCCGATTGAGTGGCAAGCACGATCTTGATTTCGGCTACTGGGGAATTCCTGGATTGGAATCCAGAGAGGATTGGGAAAGCGGTTCAAGGAAGCGATATGAAGGGTTAGGGTTAACATACACTTGTGGAGGTGATGTCATTGGTGGCAAGGGATCCCTTCCCTTCAACGCAGCGTCCCTAAATCACACCACCAGACAATACATTTTGTGGATCGTGTCTATACATAGTAAACACCCAGTGCAGAGAAGACGCCCTGCGACATGACAAAACCGGAACATCGCTCTCCAGGTATCCCGAAATGCGTTTTCGTGTCCATCCCGGTGCGCCCGACGTGACCAGCCCATCATCATACCTCAAACCAAAGCCCTGGCAACTGCATCCGTGCTCCGTTACCAACCACCCCGCTGACAACGCCGAAAATGCTCAACTACGGAGCATAAACCCGAGGCTTGGCTCGGCCATGCCGGCAATTCCGGCCCTCCCTGGAGGCGTCTTCTCCCGAACCTCGGGACCCGTCTTTTGCCTTTTGGTATCATTCACCACTTAAAAGTGCCTCTCAGTTAGGCGTCTCGCCATTCGGCCGAATCGGGAGTTCCTGCTCCTTCTTCTCGGCCTGCTCCTTGCCCGCGCCCGCGCCCGGGTAGCGGGTGCCCTTGTTCTTAACCTTCTTCTCCTTCTTCGGCGGCGGGGGGTAGGCGCGGTCGGCAATCTCCTGCCACTCCTTGGACGCCTGGAAGGCCGCCTGGATCGGGGCCAGCAGCGCATTGAGTGCGCTGGCGACGGCGGGTTTGATGAGTTGAGGTGTCAATGTAAACTCCGTTAGTCCTTGAGCACTGATCACAACTGCCACGGGGAAGACCTACCACGTCATTCTTGTAATCTTCCCGGATCTTCTCAATGTCCGTGTACACCAGCGGCTCGAGCCCGTCGCGCTCGCGGTCAACGCGGAACTCGCCGTGGCCCTTGAGGCGCGCGGCGGAAGCAGTACGTACTCGATGAAGGCGAGCAGCCCGTTCTCCTCGACGACCTGCGGCGCGGCATGCGCCTTGCGGATCTTCTTGGCGACCGTCTCGGGCGTGTCGAGCAGGTCGATCTTGCTGTCGGGGTCGCTCGAGCTCATCTTACCGCCGTGCAGGCCGGGGACCATGGGTTGAGCAGGTGGGCGAGCTCGCGGTAGCCGACCTTGGGCAGCCACTCCTTGGCGGCGGTGAACAGTTTCCGCTGGTCCATGCCTCCGAACTGGGCATCGCAATCCAAATACTGCTCATCCAGCACCTGCAGAATCGGATACAGCAGCCCCGACAACGGCGCGTTATCCGTCTGCTTCACGACCTCCGCACCGGCTTTCTTGGCATCGTGCTCCGAGATAAGCGACGCCATCTTGTACACATCCATTACGTACTCAGGGCTTTCTGGTACGAGCTTCCCAGGACCACCCTCAGCTTCTCGGTCGACACCCCCACGGACTGCAGCATCTGCGTGATGATGTGCCTGTAGAACTCGGCGCGCTGGGCGACCAGCTCGAGCGGCGCCTTGAGGTTGTCAAGAAGCCGTGGATTCGGCCAGCAGAATAGTCACGTCGCACCCGCGGCGAGGAACTGCGCGATCTTGATGGCCGGCACGAAGTAGCCGCAGTGCGGGCGGCCTGTCGTTGCGGTGCCTGTGCAGTAGCATGTGTGTCAGTACTGCCTAGCCAGCCCATTACTGTGTAACACCGGCTGATTGCTCCGAGTACCTACCCCAGTAGATCTTGGATGCCGCCCTTCGTCGAGGACTGCTTGATGATCTCCTCGTTGAGCACCTCGGCGAGGTTCTCTTTGATGAGCGCGAGGCGCGTGTCGGCGTCGGAGGCGGTCATTGTGTGCCGTATTGTTGCTGCCGAGGAAAGAGGGGGTTGTGGAAGTTGGAATTGCCCTCGTCGAACTCGTCCTGTCCGGAGAGAAAAAAGATGGAAGGTGGCACGAACTGTTGACTCAAAACATTTGGTGGGGCATCCCGCTCTCGGCGACAGCGAGGGGTGGCGGGGTTGTTCAGGGATTGGGCTGATACTGCCGCTGGCCACCGCTTCGGCATAGGATCCACTGGTGAACCCTGAGGACCAGTCGGATGGGTTCGCCACAAGAAGTCACACCGCGACCTGGGGAGGGATCAAGATCGATCCGGATGGACACTGGGAGTGCGAGGAGTGATATCCTCTTCCCGCAGTAAGCATTCTTATGCCCGGGAAATCCAAGCCCGCTCTTAGCAATACCATGAAGGTCATTATCTTACATCACCACCCAACGATGAACTCGGAGAACCCGAGCGCTCACGTCTCGACAAGGATGCGGTCCGTTGTAGATCTGCAGGGCTGACGGACCAGATCAGACGTCAGGGACTGCAAGGGACCAGCCGCCACTCATTGGGTTCAATACCATCACATCTCGGGGCGAGGTCACGAGAAATCAGGAGAAATCAGGTCTATGAGGACCTCACTCCTGGCAACAGGGAGCAATCAAAAACTGATAGAATAATTCAACTGCTTGGACACCTATAACCTTGCTCATCAACTTTTCCCAGAACCGGCCTCCCACCGCCCTGATCTCCCTCCTTAGTGCATCTTCTCATGCGTCGCCATCAACGAGCCTGTATGACTGTTAGATCTTTCATTTCCAACCAAAAAATACCGGGGCCTTGTTCACTCACCGATAAACGTCGTCACCAGCCTACTCCGCACCTGGCAGATATCCTCGGGCACCAGCCAGATGGTTGCGCCCATCTTCTCGCAATGCTGATGCTCAGCTTTGCATTCAGATATGCCTCCTCATCTGTACGACCAGGCGTGACCAAATCATAGTCCACGTAGCTGCTCTTCATGCCATTGAGCACATCCAGCAAGAAAATACCGGTGCCGATCGCCGGGTCCTTGAACGAGCGGATGCTGGAGTTGCGGCCGCCCTTGCGGCTCATATCGTTCGCCCAGCGGACCATCTCGGCGTCGGTGATCTCGCGCTTGCCGAGACGCTGCGCCAGGCCCTGCAGCGTGAGCGTGATGTCCTTGCGCATGAGCTGCCAGACCAGGCCGAGGGTGAGCGTGCGCTGGCCGTCTGTGATGTCAGCCCCCTGGATGCCGACCAGGGAGAAGCCGTTCTGCTTGCCGAGCTCGATCGCGTAGTTGGTGTTCTCGACCGCCTTGAACCGCAGCATCTCGCCGCCAGTGCTGGCGGCTTGTTGACGTGCCGCCAATTGACCGAGCCCTTGATCACTTGTCGTACGCCTGCAGCAGCACGGTGCCGTCGCGCAGGTCGTCGAAGAAGGACTGCACCGCCGGCTGCACGTCCAGGCTGTTGAGCCAGAGTGTGAAGACGCGCGCCTCGCGCTCGCCCCTCGCGTCGAAGTCCTCCACCTCGAGCTTCTCCTCCTCAGTGATGGGGTCGAGCGCGGGTGTGTATTGAATAGATTGGCGACGAAGGCAAGGTTGAGCTTGGGTTGCCGGCGACGAGCGACGAAGGCGTCAGGAACTTGCGGCACCCGAGCTTGTCGGCGTTCTGAAGCACCTCCTCGGCCCGCTGTGGAGATCCCGGGTCTGCAGAGGCCGCGGGTGCAGCCGTACTCGGAACCGATCTGGGCCAGCAGAACGGTGTAGTTCTCGCCATCCTTCACGTCGCTCGAGAAATTCTGTACCCTCCTGGGCCAGTTGGCGGCCTTGAGTGGGTATTGAACCACCGGAGGAGGATCTGCTCGGGCGGGAGGCGCAGGAACTGCTCCAGTGTCTCGTCCTCCTCCAGCAGCCGGTACAGCTCAGGGTGCAGCTTGATGTCGATCTTGCCCAGCAGACCGCGGCGGATGATCTGCCAGATCAGACCGAGAATAAGATGCTCCCGGACCTCGATGATGTCCCCACTGCCAATGTTCACCACAGAGCAGCCAATACCCTTCGCCGACTCGATGACGATGTTGTTGTTCTCCGTCATCTGGAACGCATTGAGGTTCTTGGTCTTCTTCCCCGGCACGTTGAGCACACGCTCGTCGATCGTGTCAGGACACTGTCGTTGATGAGCTTGGCCAGCACCAGACCGTCCTTGCACTCGTCGAACATTTCGAAGGTGTCTGTCGGGAAGGGCAAGCGGTTGCCAATGTCGGGTCGCCCGCCAGGACGGCGTTGATGTGGCGCGTGAATTCAGTGCGCTCATCTTCATTGATGGTGTGAGTGATGTTAGCGTTCGAACCTTGCACGAAGATCGCCGCTGCCGCCAATGCTGCCCTTGGAGACGTGGCCGCCGTCCGCTGAGAAATACCCGCTGCCGGTGAAGAGGTGGCGGCAGCCGAGGCGCGCTAGGGCCGGAAGATGTGTCGCGAAGCTTGGCCAAGCTGGACACAGGTCAGCTATGCTAACTCGCAGGCCCTGGAAAACATGGAGCGCCAGGGAAGCCCCCCCCCGAGTGCGAGGAATTGGCGGGACGCGGACATACCCCGACATAGTCCTCCAGCTCGACTCTCCTGGAGGAATCAAGCTCAACCTCCTTCAGCGCCTGGCGGACGACATCGTAGGGCTGGCGCTCGCTCGCCTGGGTGGCCTTGATGGCGGTGGCCTCGTCAATGTACCCCTTGTCGTCGACATCGAGCTTGCGGAAGGCGTCGGCTAGGGAGAGAGTCGTTTTGCGGAACTGAGGAAATTTCCTGTCGGAATGTTAGGACCCGATAGTATCAGGAAAGGCGCAGCTGCCAATGGTGTGATGAGCGAGTCGCCCTTACCTCTGGAGCTTGAGGACGTTCATGATGGTGCGGGCAGCTCGGAAATGCGCTGAGCTCAGGGGCAGATGGGGTCTGACGATGTCTTTGGTGAAAATAGCCGCGGGGATCGCTAGAAAAAGAAAATAGTCTCGCCGCGAAAGATAGCTGAAGCGCCGCGTAACGGTAAGAGATGCGAGTCAGTCAGGCGCCGGGAGTCGTAATCTGGTTTCTGTCTTTGGGTGAAGCCTGCTGCAGTCGTTCGTCCGAGTTGGGGTTGGCGGGGGTGGAGGGGCTCCCTGGCAAGCCGACTGATGTAATTCAGCCTGGGCAGGAGCCAAGCCACACCAAGAATTGCGTAACGGCCCAATCAGCTGTTAGGCAGCGCCCTTTTTTGCTGCTCGGAGGGCTGTTAGGCGAGACCTCTGAATGGCGCTTGGCTAAGCGGGAAAAGGTCTCCTGCTTGGGTACCCGCTAACTAACAGCAGTGCCTGGACTTTATTCCCTTTTTCTTTCTCTTGGCGGCTTCAGAATAACTTCACAACCTGGAGAACAGCTGGTGCCTGTAAGCCACAAGCTATCCTTGGCATCAAATATCGGAAGCCTTGGACCAAGTCATTTTCAAGGTAGGTAGGCAACTCACCCATGAGCGCGCCAACTCTCATCTCATGACTGATCCTCTTTCCAGGAGCACTACATCCCGTCGTTGCCTCTCCAGCCCGCTCATCTTGGCAACAGGGAAAAGAGAGAGAGAAAAGGAGAAAAATAAAAGAAGAGGATTCAAAATGACGGAAACCTGCAAAGCCTGCCACGACCCGCTCGTCCTGACTCTCGACCCCGACGACTCGGGCGACGAAGGCCAGACCGTCCCGGACGACCTCCATCTCCCCTGCGGCTGCCACTTCCACTGGCAATGTCTGATCGACCAGTCCTCATCCATCCTCTCCTCCTCCCTGCTCTGCCCCTCCTGCCACAACCCCTCTCTGCCACTCCCTTTTCCGCAGGCGGCTCCTCCTCATCGTCATCGGCACCTCCAAACCCCTCACCACCCCTCCCGTTCCCATCCTCACAACCTACACCAACGAAGGCGGCGTCCAACCCTCACTGGACATCTACCCCACCCTCCTCGAGGAGTCCTACCTCTCCTCGCACCCGGAAGCACGGCCCGCGCGTGCCTTCCACACGCTCGCATCCGAGGGCGAGATCCAGGGCATGGTGGAGCTTCTCTCCGACATCGACGCGGACGAGGACGTCGACATGACGGCCAACCAGCTCCTGATCTGGCGCGACCCGCTCACGGCGGGCGGGGTGCGCTGCATGTCGCGCTGGAGGCGCGGCAGGAGGAGGCGGTTTGGTTGTTGCTGTGGCTGGGGAGCGGTGCGGCCAGGGAGGATTTCCCGGAGGCGGTGGTGCAAGTTGCGCAGGCGATGGGGTTGCCGCGGAGGACGGAGAACGGGGGGATTCCGGTGGGGGAGGATGTGAGGTTCGTGAAAGATGAGAAAGGGCGGACGGCGGCGGACGTGTGTTTGGAGCTCGGGCGCCATGGACCAGGCTTGTTGAGGGGGGGTTGTTTAGCTGATGGGGTATCGGCGGTAGCAAGAAAAACGAGTAAGGCGCCTGCCAAAACCAGAGGGGGAAAGTATTGGAAGGTTCCTGATGGTGGTCTGGGCCGGTGCCATTGGCACCGCCCTGAAGGTTTGAGTTGACAAGTGGTATCGCTTGGCAGAACGACCGTTGCACACAGCCTCAGATGGAACCTAATCGGCGTCAAAAACAAAATTACAGAAGCAAAGTCAGCTATGTTGAAATAGTATCTGAACCAAGCCGTCCCAAAGTAGTCGCCCATCGAAATAACGCCCGGACGCCTAACAACCCGCTCATCTAGATGCACCATCCCTAACCAAACACCATCTGAAATCAACCCCTCGGCGTCCGCGCCTTGCTTGCCGCCAACATCTGTGACAACATAAAATGGCTGACATCCTCGTCGCCCAGTAGCTCATATGCGAGGCAATCGTATTAATCGGATTGAAGTCGAGGACACTCCTGCCAACCGTCAGCACTCAGCCCCTGCTCATCAATAACAGAAGAAGACTCACTCCTGAATGCAGTAATCCACCCTCCCGTTCCTATTCAACGCCCTAATCTTCATCTCCTCCCTCCTCAGCCTCTGCGCCTTCCTCTCCTCCTCCAACCACTTCTCCCGGCTCAACCCACCGGCCTTCCCCTTGTCCCTCTTCTCCTTTCCCTCCCTTCGCCGACCCCCATCTCCACCTGCTCTTCTGAAACCGACTGAACAGCGTCTCCAACTCGTCATCAATCAGCGTCGCCTCATTCCCACTCCCATTATTCCCTCCCGTACCACTAGCAAGCTGCCGCATCCGCTCAGCCGTCTTTTCGCTCCGCTCCGCATCTGTCATCGCTTTATCCCCGTCTGTTGCAGAAGACGGCGAAGAAATAACCCCTGCACCAATATTCGTCCCGCCCCCGGACTCAACACATGCTGCTGCTGCTGCTGCTGCTGCTGCGCTTGTTGCGACGCAGTAATCTTCGCCACGTCCTCGCTACTCAACCCCAAGCTCCGGTTCAGCAGGTTGCTCGCGATCCCCGCGCTGAGGCTGCTCCAAAAACCAGACACGCTCTGGCCCACTTTTGCACCGATCCCCGTCAGGCCCTGCGGCGCAACGGACCCAAAGATGCCCTTCTTGGTGTACGGCAGGGCCTGGGGTTTAAGTGTCGTCATGACGGGGGAGATCAAGGGTTCCAGCCGGTAGGCGATGGGGTCGGAGGGGTGGAAGATGTTGAAGAGCTGAGAGACTTTGGGGGAGGAGACGGAGAAGGGGAGGTTTGTGAATGGGGGAGATGCGTTGGTTGCTGCTGCTGCTGTAAGAGGGAGGGGAAGACTCAAAGAAGGTGTCATCGGCGTAGTCTGGGTTGAGCGGGCTTTCGGAAGGGGCGGAGTGTGGCAGGGCGCGTGCGGCGATGGTGCGGCCTTTGGAGCATTTGGAAGAGGCCGATGGGCGAGCCGAGGCAATAGAAATCTGAGACGTCGAAGTCAAAGGCGAGATCTTTGTTGGCAGGGTCGGGGGACGACTCCTGGCGGTCTTGCGAGGCAGGCCAGAAGCGGAGAGGGTTGCGCGGGGGAGAGGCGGGTTTCGGCTTCTCTTTTTGCCGACAGAGGATATCGAACATGATGGCGGAGCCTAGGGAGTGGCCGATGATGTGGACTTTGCCTTTGAACTCGGGGTTGCGCTCCTTGAAGAGCTTGTAGATGCGGTTGGACTCTTGGAGCACGATTTCGGCGATCTGCTCGCGGTAGGCGCTCTGATAGAGGAGGACGTCGAGAGCGAGGTCGGAAATGAGGGACCTTGCGAAGGCCACCCCTTCGACGGTGATGTCCTCGAGCGCAGGGTCTAGCATGGTGTTAGTGGCAAGAGCATATTCCAGCTGAGCAGAACCTTACAGTCATCTTCCTCATCGAACACCTCCCCAAGGTCACGCTCCGCCTTTCTCGGCTTGCGCTTTGGGAAATCGAGAAGATGGCGCCAGACAACAGGCAGCACCTGGACGCGGCAGTTCCCAAGGCCGGGTGTGTTGATTTCCGAGTTTAGGGCTCGCAAATCCGCGGATGCCGAGTAGACCGTCTTCATGGTCTTGCGGAGCATGTTAACGTCGTGGACAAAGTTGATGCTCTCCATCCTGTGACTTGTCAGCTGCAAATCGCCAAAGGTAGACTTGAATCTGGCATACCTGCGCGAAAGGAGCTGCCCGATGCCGTGCGTAACAAGCACCAGATGCTCAATGTCTCGGCCCTGGTTGTCGTCCACCCTCGCATTGTAGTCGCCCGAAATCTCCTTCTCCTCGCGTTCACGAATGGCCTCTTCCTCGGCCTCTGGATCCTCGACTCCTTCGATCAAGTTGGAGAGCTGGCGTGTAAGACGGTTTCGGGTACTCTCCAGGTCATCGTGGACCTCGTCCTTGGGATCCGCGGCTCGGATTTCGCCCTTGATGCGGGCGCCGAGCGTCTCTTCAATGGGTTTGGGACTGTGCCGTCCGGCTCCTTAGAGGTCGACTTGGCCCCTGTCGGAGTCGAGGGGCGCTTGTCGTCCTTTTCCTTTGGCTTCTTTGCTTCGGTGTATCCCCGGACGAGCTTTACGCCACTCATGAAACCGCCACCTGCGAACTTTTCATACATTGTGGATGTCACCCATGACAACATGCCGTCCGAAGACAGCCAGGCGGTGGTTGAGTCCTGGTACGTCACGATGCTGTTCATGTAGCTCCCAAAGAGACGATGGGTTTGCGGCTGATGTTGGGGAGCCGAAGACCCTTTCTTGGATGCGTCATCCTGGGCTTCAGCAGCTGCTTTCAGGTTGCCGACAGACGGTTTTGTGGTAACAGTCTTAGAGGCAGAGTTGCTGCGAGACCTTGACGGATACTGCCAGGGTTTCGTCTTCAGATAGCCTTCCTCAAGCTGAGCAGCCAGGTTCTCCTCGCACGGGCGGAGAGCCGACCCTTCTTGGTAGAACCAGCTTCCGCGCCTGACCTCATACACGGGACCCTCCCAGTAGATGGGGGCTAGTTCGCGATCCTCAATGTTGACATCGAAGAGGAAGTCTTCGTTTACCGGAACTTTGGTCTTTGTACTTGAGCCCTGAGCATCTGCTGTGTCTGCCGAGGAGGCGGCGCGCGGCCGTTTCGTTCCAGCCTGAGACGGGGCAACCGGTTGCTCTGACTTCTTTCCTCCTCCAGCTCTTGTAGCTTGGTTTGGTAGGCGGCTTCGATGGCTCGCGAGTCTTCGGCGGAGAAGGCGATAAACTTCTTTGGTTGTTGAGGCTTCGCGTCACTGGTGTCTTGGACTGCATAAACTTGGGCTTGCGTTTGGGGATCTAAGAATGCTGGTGTAAGCACGACTTCGAGGAGGACATGCACTTGAGCACTCACATAGCCGCGTGGAACCATTGCACTTTCAACGGAGGGCAGTCCGGCGGATAGCGGCCAAGGCTTTGCCCGTAGAACGGATTCGTGGTGTGGTCACCGGTGCTGGGCGGCGGCACTCCCGGATTGGGGTCCTTCGGTGTTGGGGTCGCACTCCGGCTCCCGGCCCAGGGGTTGATCGAGTCGACGGCGGAGGCTAGATACGACTTCTCTGGCTTCTTGTCGGCAGAGCCTGGCGCCATGGCGCCGGTAAGGCCAAGCGGCCACCGGAAATGGATCCCCGAAAACCCCTTCGCCTGCCAAAGTCGTCCACAGTTCAGCCGGAGAGTATACCGTCGCAGGGTGCAATGGGAAGCGGACCGAGACGGAAGTAGGGGCGCCAATGCGGGTGTGTCGATTCGGATCGTGGTCGATCGCCCAATCCTGACACCGGACGGGCGTGGAGTGGGAACTCTTTTGTGGCACGGAACCTCGTCGTTGGCAGCGGTAATGGCGCGACGCGCAGAAAGAGGGGCGTGGGACCTGAGGAGGGTGCTTGGGACGGAGCAGATGAGTTGGTTGAACAAATGTGCACAGTAGAAAAAAGAAGTAGAATAAATCACAATGACAGGATATTCAAGGTAGTTCCATGTGCGGACCAACAAGTGTCCCAGCCAAGAGGCACATAATGAATCACAGGACCAAGTCGTGGTCTTGATTTGGGTCGGGCCCAAAAAGCTGCAAGATCCCGCAGACACATGCTCGGCAAACGATGACGGAGTGTGCTTGCAACGTGGCTGCTGATTGGCAGGGACGTCGCAGGCGGGCTCGATCCGCTCGGCAGGCAGAGCTGCTGCACCCCTGGCTTGGGTCTTAGATGGAGTGATGTATTCATGTACCTCCAAGGGTCGCAGCCAGTTTGATGGGACCTGTATTGTGCTTTTCAGACACTCACCACTTTTTCAAGTGGTCATGTTGGATATCTTCTCTTTGATGGGTCCCATCTACATCTATCTATCAGAGTGTTGTTACTAACATGCTGTGGTATTGTTAGTGGAGTTTCGACTTTCCTCCCAAAGTACCGGGATACCTCTGGTCCTCTGTTCACAACACCCCAGATGACAGGGACCAGGTGAACGGGCCACTGGCCCAAGCACCCTGCCCCACCATAGCTTCCAGGCGGCCCTCTGCCAACACACCATACAAAATACCATCACAGTTTCCCTGTGCCTGCCTGCATCCTGTAACAGAAGCTGTCCAGTGAATTGTTCCATGAAAGAAGGAAAAAGGTAGCGAGGCATGCTGATGTTAGCTACTCCCCAAATTCGGCATGCCATGCCGCAACCCCCACCGCTCCACAAAAAAGACTGCTGTAACAGCCATGTTTAAGGGCAACTTCAAATCATCATCACCCCTGCTCTCTGGGTTCTGGGAAAAGAGAGAAGTTTGGTTGACTGCTATAACTGCATAGGCTTTGACTCTGCTGGCAGTGCTGCTTGATTGAACTAAGCCAGCTGGTCTCCGTCCCTGGCCTTTCTCAAGAGTGAAGCCTCTTGCTTCGGCGTGAGATCACGCGAGGGTTCCACTAACAACTCATAACCTGTTACGATGATGGGCTCAAATGTAAGGGAAATCAGTGATGTGTGTTATCTATTGAGAAGTGTGTTGTGTTGAGTTAGTTGTAAGAGGAAAAGTGGGGTGGTGGGCGCAATGGCTGCTTAATAGCCATTGCGGGCAACAAAGGCAGGCGGAGCGGTCTTGTAAGTGTGGGAGGTCAAAGACACTCTTTGCAACATAACCCCCAAAGAACTTTTTGTTGAGCTCGGCTCGAGAAGCGTCCAGGGGTGCCTGATGCAGTCCGGAGCCTAAGTCATGGAAAAGTAGGGCGATATTAGACATAGCCGCTTCAGTGCGCTGGCGCAACTAGCTGAGAACTCACTGTAAGAAAACTAAAACCGAACAGGCCATCATATCTGCCAACCACCTGCGGAATCGTTTTGGCAAAGTGAATCTTGTCAATGTCATCAAGATCAAGGAGTGAACGGACGTGTTGCATCAGCACCGACAGAACCTCGAACACCCAAACGGCCCATCAGGGAGAGAGCAACAAGAAGGTTGTATTTTGCTACACGAGCCAATCTTTTGATTGCAGATCCATCTTCAAGTAATCTTCCAGCAGCTGTCTCCCACTGTACTTCTTGTAGTAGAGGGCCATCTGGGAAAGTTCCGTCTTCGGCTCTTCCGAAAGTCAGGACATCACCCAGACCAGCAGTGGACCAGGCCTCCAGTGCTCCTCAATGGGGTTGTGGGCAGCAAATGCCTGGCATGGAGGTCGGACCATGTCTGAATAACACTCTGCGCCTCTTTCTGCGTGAAGTCGGCAAATGTGGCATCGTGTTTTGCAGAGAATACCAGGATGTAGCAAATGCCAATCACAGGCTGGAAGCAGAGAAGTGAACCTGGAAGCTTTGACTCCAAATCTGCACTGGTACATTCTGCAATGTGAGAGGCTCTTCCGACAGTACATGCTAAGTGTTTTGAATGGGCCTGCCCGTTGTCATTTCCGTGTCTTGGGTCTTGCACCCGTCAGGATGCATGTGCACCGCATGATAATCGTTCTCGGAAGAGGAATGTGCTCTTATAATCTGGATTTCGGTCGCCCTTGACTCTCGAATTTCTGGGACAAGGAAAACACTGAATGAAAGCAGTTAGCAGCCATCACCTCCGGCATACAGGATGCTTTGAATGGAATGCCGACCTTTGGGTCGTACTTGGGCAGTGCCTCGGTGAGTGGCAGCTCATGTTCCCCCCTGGGTCCCTTGCCATTGGTAAGTTTCCAAGCAGTCTCTGTTGCATGACTTACTCCCAGGGTGAAACCAGGATCCAGAAATCTCGGAGAGGATTGTACCACCTGTGGGAAAACTTGCCCAGGTCCGATATGTTGATTCCAACTAAAGCTGCTCCTCAAAAGAACACCCATCTGCGCAAGACGAGGAAATATCAACATGTGTGTCAGAGCCGTAAATGTCTCGATTGGAATTCAACAGCCGCAACGGTATTGAGGGAAGCATAGGAATTAAGTTGGCCAGCGGATGCAATCAACATCAGGTCCGGGTTACTTGTGACCAGTAACAGGTATGTATCTTGTTTGACAGTCTCTAATTTGGTAGTATGGTCACGGGAGTCTTGAGACATGACCCATATCCGGAATTCCTTGATCTACCTACTTAGTCATGATGGGTTTGGTTGTGATGTTGCAGCCAAATCCAGACGTTCTTAGGTCTTCGCGACTTTCAATGCTCCGTGGACAATGACCAACTCCAGGTACACGTACCTGGCCGTCAGCATGCAGCAACTTTTGCATCAGGAGTGCTTCTGCTTGCGAAAGTAACCTCCCTGATAGTGCAGAGTAGATCAATGTATTTGCAATCAGGGTGCCGAAGTTCCATGGGGGTTGGCTCTGTCGGCCTTATATCGGCCCTGCTCCAGAGCCACAGCTCTATTTGTAGATGTTGATATGACGTCATATTTCTGCAGCCCTTGGGCGCAAGATCTGAGATCTACACTGCAGATCTAAAATAAGCTTTCTGTTCCAAGTGCCAACCAACCAAGAAGTCCTAACCCCTGTCTAACAGCTAATTTGGACGGCGCCCACACAACCGGCCCTCTGTCTCTGGGCAACTAAAACCTGCCATTTATGTGACGCACCTGCCTCCTCTAGGTGTTTAGGTATTTGCTTACCAAAACGACAGTTGATAATTGGAAGAGACTGTGGAGTCCAAGCAAAGCCGAGTAATTTTGCAGCGGCACGAGTGCTGCGAAAAAATAACCGCCCATGTAACTTAATAGCAATTCAAATAAAACCTAGTTAACTGTGCAGAGGTACAGTTGCATCTGAACTTCCATTACCCATGGAATCTATCGGATGGAGGTAGGCCGTTGAGCTACGGCATTGTCAAACACGGTGATAGGACGACCCACGGCCCTACACCCAGCCCACACAAACAGGGAGGACGGAAGCAATGGAGATGGGTCAGATTAGGTGTATCATAGGCAATGATTTCTTTAAGAACTGAACTAGGGCCCGGAATTCTAGGGTCTATACTGAGCGGGAAATGTGTACAGAGAGGATTCCCACGGAAGGCAGCCTGTCTATGGGAAGGAACAAAACGAATGCGTTATGTATCTCAGAAACAAAAGTGGTGCTCCATGGCAAGCTCCCTAGGTGGGGCCACGACCACAAATATATACATGATGCATATACCTGAACGCAACGGGTGCAACTAAAACCCCACCCTAGCCCACTGGCCAACCACCATGTAAGTTCCGCCCCGGTTGCTATGGGACACTACTTGGAGCAGGCAAAAGTCGCAGACCATTCCATTGCGAAGCCAAAGCATCGCGCATACCATCCTTGTGACCAGTGGCTCAGTTCCACGCAATGAGGAGCACCTTTAATCAAGCTCCCGTCGACACAAGTGCTGTTCTTTGAAGCACGCTCGCAGGTGTCGATTTCTTCCTTCGTGGCTTCATAAAAGGATCGTCCTCCACAAGAGAAACATGACAGGCATTGACACGAGCGCTGCTCATTCTCTTTCCAGATTGGGAGCCACTCAGGCGCAAACTTGGCTGTCTCTGCGAACGGGCATGGAGCAACAGATGGATGAAGAATCAGATTGACTGGGAGAATTTCAACGTTTATATACCTGCTATGTGCCCCATCTAACCCCCGTACGCACGTCCTACGCCGGATCTATCCCATATTTCCCGCCACTGGTATCATCGAGATTCGTGGTGGCCAACGGAAGAGGTGCAAGACGGTAGTGCAAGCAGTCGGGGCTACCCCGTAGTGGGGCGTGCCACAGGTACTGTACTATACCTTACGCTAACTCCGAAGAATCCCAAATCGACGGTCAACCTCAGTCAGTGTAAAAGCTATTGATTTACGCCAAGTGGGCGGAACTTGATCAGAGTCGGGCCTTTGATGAGGCAGTTGCATTTCTCATTATTGAAAATTTGACTAGGCGGGCGGACTTAAACAACTAGACATGGAGACAGCCATCAAGGTGTAATATCCTAGAATAGAATAGTGTAGAAGCCCGAGTCATTAGAAGGTCCACTCCCACATTCGGCCCACTATCTCTATGCTTTACCTCGTCATTAGAGTCCGACCACCTAATCAGATTTCCAATAATTGATGACAAATGCGGCTGTCTTTTATCAAAGGCCCGGCTTTACACCTCCTCCGGTTTCAATTCTATCAGACCAGGGCGTGGCACGGGCAACCGGTGTGGGGTTTCCTAAACACCATTCTAACAAGACGGCTATGAATGCACCGTTCCGGAAGTGACCTGACTGGGGCAGGTCCCAGATCCCCCGCCACAATTGCTTGATTACTGCCTGATTACCTGGGCTCTCTACGACAACCAGGTGTATTCCTGTGTGCAAGGCCAGGTACTTAGGATTGGCTATTTACTGTCTGAAATTCCCAGAGCTGGTTCCCTAGTTTATTTTTATCGCTCCTCGATTCAACAAGTAGAAGCCATTGGCTACTTGCCCCATGCGCCGGCACAAGCATATGATTCCCACCTCCAGCTGAGCGTGCTACCCAGCATGTTGCTTCGAGCTAGTGAGGAGTCGGCTGTCGCCCGTGCTTCCCTAAGAGTCTCAGCAAAGGGGGATCGGTTTCAACGCAGCGAAACCGCTCCTCCGTCCTTTTGAACAGTTACATGTGTTCTCAAACAATGCTCATTTTGGCGTTGTTATTGAATTCTGGTTTGACGTTGCGGAAAACCCTTGAAGTTCCTCATGATATTCCGAAACCCGTCATGTTAACTGCCAAAGAACCCCTGCTGTGCAAACAAAAAAAAATGGAACTTTCATCGGACTTCGCTTGGCCTCTTTAAACCAAGAGCTCTTCTTGGGGATTCCCTAAGCTTCTCCACCCCTGGGTCCTCTGCGTTCAGAGATTCTCAGCCTTACACAGAATCCTCGGCTGGTGTAAGAAATGCAACCGCCTACGGCCATCACTGGCCCTAACACAGAATAAGTACCAAAAAGGGCTCGCCTCCATCATGGACAACTCTGAAGGGTCGGATCTTGTCAGCAGCGGCTAACTTCGGCCAAGGATCATCAGTCAGATTTTACCCATTCCGAAGACTGCGGTCCTATCAGCAAGACCTCACTGGCCAGTTACCCGGTCCAGGACATCTACGATCGCTTGCCTCGAGACACAGGTTGCTAGACGCTGAAGACGCTGGCCTGTTTGCGCTGTCTGCCTTACGCTAAGCTGAACGGGATATTCGAAGGTTCGCCCGATGCAACCAGCCCTGCAATGGCGGCGTTCTCCCTGCCCGTTATCAATGGTGACTTTATCCCCATACGGAAGTTTGAGCCTCAAAGGGTCTCGTTTTGTCAGAGTTCTCATCATCACCGGCGTCGTCTCCAACGAGGGTAGGACTTGGATACCTGGTCACGCTCAGAATTGGAACAATGTTCGAAGCTATTCGGCAGGTACAGGCTCACAATCGATGGACAGACCCACTCTTCTTGGTAGTTATTTCTGACATAAGTGAATAGAAGAATATCCGCCCCATGTGATTGATCACGTAATGGAGCTCTACCCTCCAATTGCGCTGTAGGGGGGGAGTGAGCTTGACCCGCTTATAGAGTTTATCACCAGCATGGCCGAGTTCACCACATTGAGCAACTATTTGTTGATCTAGTCATAAATGCTGCTAACAGGGCTGCTGTGCGAGAGTTATGTGGTCTTCACTACCTGTTATACGTTGCGGTTCGATGCACTAGTCTCGCAGAGTGGAGACAGACGTCTTGGAGCTGTCCATGGCACTGAGGTTGGCCCATCGTTCCAAATCACAGTGGGACTTGGGTTCACTGATAACCCTTCTCTGGGAAAGCCGAGGGATTTCACCGCATGTTACACCTCATGGGCATAATTTGGGCAGGATTCAGTACTCAACTCGATCCCAGCACTGGCTTTGAGAATGTTAAGCCGCTATGGCCCCAGGTATATCCTTCAGACATGACACTTAGTTGTTTTCAATGAATCAGGCTCGTCAGTGGAACACGTCGAGAATTGAGGCCATGAGGTTACCTCAACAAGATTCAGCAGTGTCTTTGAGAGATGGTTGTGATTTGCCTTCAATGTCCTATAGCTGAGCGAGTATTCAACTCTTGAAGGGTAATTAGCAGTTCCCAGTTACTAGTACTAGTAGTACTACTCCTTGTTCGCCTGCGCATCTGCAGCAGTCCAAAATTGCTTTGTGTCACACTGTACGGATGTAAGAGCTCGCGTTATGTCGATTCGGAAGCTGTTGCGTGGTGGGGGATCAGCCATCGCGGGGTCCCTTCTCCAAGCCCGCCAACGCTCACGCTAAGGCGAGCACTGGAGCCTGGCACTTTGGTGGGGCACGACCGATGGAGTCATTTCTTCAGAGTGCCCGCCTCCGACAAAATTGTTCGCGATTTCGATTTCACCGATAACACTCGACGATAACCCGCTGCGCCACCGGCATTACCATATCACGGTATTTACGTCGTGTACCGGGGAATCGACGTCTGATACTCCTCTCGATCGTCTCCAACTCATAGCTCCGAGTACTCGACCTCTCCGAATAAGTATCGCCCGGGATGAGCAGGTAGCGCAACGCGACCCGGCGACATTGAGGGCAAACCATCAGCAACCTTCCATTGACCCGACCAGCATCGCATAATTCCAAGATTCCGATCCCGGAAAAATGGCGGTGGAACAGAAAGTGCGCCGGCGCAAGGAGCAGTTGGTCGACCAGGTGCCAAAGCGCTTCAAGGCGCTCAAGTTCGGCATTCAGTAAGACTCCAGTGGCTGAGTACTCGCCATCTCAAATTGGGATGGCCCGAGGATTGATGCTGACGGACTCTTTTTGTCCAGGTCTCATCAAGACATTGTCAGCCAGGGCGTCCTCGAAGTCTCCGATAACTTGCTCTACGATGTCGAGAACCGGCGCACTGCATTCCCCCACGGACCCCTCGATCCTCGCCTGGTAAGCAATCCGGGAATAGTCCCGGCCACGACAAGAGCTAACATGCGATGCAGGGTACGTCTAGTACGAACCGAGAAAGCAAATGCAGCACCTGCCAGCTTGGTCTACAAGATTGTCCCGGCCATTTTGGCCACGTCCGACTACCCCTCCCCGTCTTCCACATCGGCTACCTCAAATACATCCAGGCCACACTTCAGAATATCTGCAAGGAATGCGCCAGGGTCCTGCTGCTGGAGCCGGAGAAGCGGCAGTTCCTGAAGGAGTTGCGGCGCCCTGGCATTGACAACTTGAGGCGCTCGGCCATCCTGAAGAAGGTCAACGAGCAATGCAGGAAGGCCAAGACTTGCCCATATTGTGGCTCGATACAGGGTGTCATCAGGAAGTTGAGCGTCATGAAGCTGGTCCACGACAAATTCTCGGCCTACAACAAGTCGACCGCTCAGAAGAAAATTGCGCCCGAGGCTAAGGTTGAATTCGATGCGTCGTTCGAGCAAGCAAAGAAATACACCCCCGAGCTAGAGAAGCACACCCGCAAGGCTATGGACGACCTAAACCCCCTCAAAGTCTTGAATCTCTTCAAGGCCATCAGTCCAACCGACTGCGAACTTCTTGGTCTGGATCCGGCCGAGGGCCGCCCTGAGATGTTCCTCTGGCAATATGTCCCGGCTCCGCCGATCTGCATTCGACCATCCGTCGCCCAGGAGAATGCGAGTAACGAGGACGATATCACCAGCAAGCTTTCAGAGATCATTCTATACGCCGGCCATCTGCGGGAGTCTTTGAAGAAGGGGGTGGCATTGCCCGTCATCATGGAGCAGTGGGAGTTCCTGCAGCTGCAGGTGGGCATGTATGTCAACAGCGACGTTCCTGGCCTGTACCAGCCTGGCTTCGGAAAGCCTATTCGTGGCTTCTGCCAGCGTCTCAAGGGCAAGCAGGGTCGTTTCCGTGGCAATCTTTCCGGCAAGCGTGTCGACTTTTCTGGCGAACAGTCATTTCCCCAGATCCCAACTTGAGTATCGAGCAGGTGGCGGTTCCTCAGTTGGTGGCCAAGAACTTGACCTACCCGGAGCGCGTAAATCACGCCAACATCGAAAAGCTCAGGGAGCGTGTCATGAACGGGCCCAATGTGTGGCCCGGTGCCCAGGGCATTATCAAAAAGGACGGTGCCAAGTACAATCTGAAGATCGGTACGGAGGCCCTCCGCGAGAGGCACGCGAGCGGCTTGGAGTACGGTGATATCGTTGAGCGCCACCTGGAGGACAACGACATCGTTCTGTTCAACCGGCAGCCGTCCCTGCACAAGCTCAGTATCATGAGCCATCTTGTAAAGGTCCGGCCCTGGAGGACGTTCCGTCTCAACGAATGTGTTTGCACTCCCTACAATGCCGATTTTGACGGAGACGAGATGAACCTGCACGTCCCGCAGACGGAAGAGGCTCGCGCAGAGGCCATCAACCTGATGGGCGTCAAACACAACCTCATCACACCGAAGAACGGCGAGCCCATCATTGCTGCCACTCAGGATTTCATCACTGCGGCCTACCTGCTGAGCAGCAAGGACCGCTTCTTTGACCGCCGGTCGTTCACCTACATCTGCACTCAGATGCTTCTGGGCGACACCCACCTCGAGCTTCCTCCTCCGGCAATCCTCAAGCCCAAGGCTCTCTGGACGGGCAAGCAGATCTTCAACATTCTGATGCGGCCCAATAAGGAGTCACCTGTTCTCGTCAACCTCGACGCTAAGAACAAAGTGTTCAAGAAGAAGAAGGATGGCCAGATCCCGGATATGGACATTGATGACGCCTTCTTGGTCGTTCGAAACTCGGAGGTCATGTGCGGGAGGATGGACAAGTCGACGGTCGGAGGTGGCAAGAAGAACTCGGTCTTCTACGTCATTCTCCGTGACTTTGGGCCAGACTATGCTGCGGCTGCCATGAATCGACTGGCCAAACTTTGCGCGAGGACACTAACGCTGCGCGGCTTCTCGATCGGTGTGGGCGACGTGTGGCCTTCTGGCTCACTGACCGACCACAAGGCCCAGCTCGTCGAGGACGCGTACAAAAAGTGCGACGACCTCATCGAGACGTACAGACAAGGAAAGCTCGAGAAGGCCCCAGGCTGCAACATGGAGCAGACCCTCGAGAACTTGATCTCTGGTATTCTCAGTAAAGTCCGGCAGCAGGCCGGTAACTACTGCGTCGAGAACCTGAGCAAGAACAACGCCCCGCTTATCATGGCCAAGTCCGGCTCCAAGGGTTCCGACATCAACGTCGCCCAGATGGTTGCCTGTGTCGGTCAGCAGATTATTGCGGGCAAGCGTGTGCCGGATGGCTTCCAAGACCGCAGTCTGCCGCACTTTCACAAGAACGCGCGCCAGCCGCCCTCCAAGGGCTTCGTGCGGAACAGCTTCTACACCGGCCTGGTTCCGACAGAATTCCTCTTCCACGCCATCTCCGGCAGAGAAGGTCTGGTCGATACGGCCGTCAAGACTGCCGAGACAGGCTACATGTCCAGACGTCTCATGAAGTCGCTGGAAGATCTCTCGACCCAATACGACGACACGGTTCGGACCTCGGAGGTGGCATCGTGCAGTTCCAGTACGGCGCGGACCGTCTCGATCCCGTCGACATGGAGGGCGATGCCAAACCGGTCGACTTTGCTCGGACATGGAACCACGCGCAGAGCATCACGTGGAGCAATGAGGACAAGTCCTTACTGCCGTGGGAGATCCAGGAGCTGTGCAAGACAATCTTGGACGAGGAGCGGAAGAAGTACGTCCGGAGGCACCTGGTCACCAACGAGGAGATCAAGTATGACGACGAGACGATCCGCAAGAGCATGGACCATGACGTCCTGATTGCTATCGACGAGCACGAGAGTGCTCGCGTCTACCTCAACACCATCCGGGACAACATCCGGGAGCACGCCATGAAGCTGGCCAAGGCGCGGAAGGCGGTCGGGCTGGATCCATGCATTCCAGACGACGAGTCGATGAAAAAGGAGCTCGACAAGTGGCAGCCGGCAAGCAGCGCAGAGGCCTCGGAGATGGATGTCGACGCGTTCGGCGAGCCCGTCAAGCCGTTTGAGTATGTCCTCCGGGACCTGCACCGGGAATTCGAGGAGGAAGACCAGCTCGACGAAGCCGCTCGGCAGGCTCGCATCCAGGCCAAGGCGCAGAGCCACGTGGACCACGTCGCCAAGGTGTCGGAGCGCACGCTGCGGCAGTTCATCCAGATGTGTCTGCACAAGTACAAGAAGGCGCGGGTCGAGCCCGGCCACGCCGTCGGCGCCGTCGGTGCCCAGTCTATCGGTGAGCCTGGTACGCAGATGACGCTCAAGACATTCCATTTCGCCGGTGTCGCAGGCATGAGTATTACGCAGGGTGTCCCGCGTATCAAGGAAATCATCAACGCCTCCAAGCTCATCAGCACGCCCGTCATCACGTGCGAGCTAGAGAACAAGGTCGACATCAAGGCGGCGCGCGTCGTCAAGGGCCGCATCGAGAAGACGTACATCTCCGACGTCATCTCCTTCATCGACGACGAGTGGCTCCCCGACGTGGCCAAGATCGTCCTCCAGGTCGACCTGCAAGCCCTCTCAGACATGCAGCTCGGCATCTCAATGAAGGACATCGCCGACGCCATCGTCCGCGCCAAGAAGCTCAAACTCAAAGTCGAGCCCGACGACCTCCGCATCGGCGGCGACCGCGTCGAGGTCATCGTGCGCAACACCTGGCAGGACGCCACGGCGCAGCGGAAAGCCGCCCGCGCCCGCGCCGCGGCCATCGAAAAAGGCCACCAGGTTCTCACCAACCCGCTCGACGAGTCCGCCGCCGACTTTCAGCTGCGCGTCAATTTCCTCAAGCGCATGCTTCCACAGGTCGCAATTTCAGGGTACCCAGAAGCGGCGCGAGCCATCATCCAGACCAGCGAGAAGAACGAGCACAAGGTGCTGGTCGAAGGGTACGGTCTCCGCGCGTGCATGACTACCGAGGGTGTCATCGGCACCAAGTGCGTGACAAACTCGGTCATGGAGTGCCGCGACGTGCTGGGCATCGAGGCCGCGCGCACGACGATCGCCAATGAAATTGGCAGCGTCATGGGGGATATGGGTATCGATCCCCGACACATGGAGTTGTTGGCGGACGTGATGACGTACAAGGGCGAGATCCTGGGCATCACCCGGTTCGGCTTGGCCAAGATGAGGGACAGCGTGCTGCAGCTCGCGTCGTTTGAGAAGACGCCTGATCACCTGTTTGATGCGGCGGCGGGGATGAAGAAGGATCGGATTCAGGGTGTCAGTGAGTGTATCATTATGGGCCAGACCATGTCGATTGGTACCGGGGCATTCCAGGTTGTGAGGAGGCTGGGTATCAGGGATCACCAGGTGGCGCCGAAGCAGACGCTGTTTGAGGATGCATGGAGGAAGGATGAGGCGATTAGGCGGAAGGCGAGGCTGGAGAAGAGGAGGAGTGGCGTGGGGATGGTGGCTGTTTCTGCGTAACGGTGGAATGGGTATTGGGGATGTTACGGGTTGGTAAACTGTACTTTGAAGAAGAGCGTTGATATCTAACTTAACTTCTGACACCTGAACTATTATTTCCTTCTTGTTATGATGAAGAAGAGCCGTTGCCTTAATGGTCCCACGTGACTTGGCGACGGTATTTCGTGTCTCCTCACCACTCAAATCGCGACCTGATACAGTTCCCTCTTCTCATCGCGACGTCATCGCAAACGACGACAAAGATATCCAGATTCGCATCGTTTTGTGACCACATCTCATCTGCCATTCCGAGACCTTTGACCGAAAAGACATTTAATTCTACAACTGACTCCAACATGTGCGGCCGATACGCGTTGGCGTTGGTGAGTGCCTTTCCTCGAGCTGAAGCTTGAAGCGATAATGCATCTCCAGACTTCACGGCTATGTCTCGTTTTCTTTATTGCTTTTTCTCGTACCTTAACTGACTATCCCAGCGCCCCTCGCAAATCCGCCAACTGCTCGAAGACGACGACCTACCCGTGGACGATGCGCCAGCCGACGAGGGCGACGGCGCCCCGCGCCAGAGCTACAACTTTGCGCCAGGCTACTACGGCGTCGTCTACCGCGCCGACGTCCCGGACCGTGGAGCGGGCACTGCTCCCGGCGCTGGAACCGCTCACGTACATGCTACTCACAGCAATGACGATGCCCCTCTCCAGAAGAAAACCGTCCACACCGAATCCCAGGAAGACCATCAAGCCTCCCCGACCCACAGCCAACCCCAACCCACCCTCCCGATCTGAAAATGAAAACAAGCAAACCCACTACAAACTGCAGTCAATGAAATGGGGCCTTATCCCCTCATGGACCAAGCACTCCCCCACCAGCTACACCTCCATGCTCAAAACCATCAACTGCCGCGACGACTCTTTGGCTTCCCCAGGCGGCATGTGGGCCTCGATGAAATCCCGCAAGCGCTGCGTCGTCGTCGCGCAAGGCTTCTACGAGTGGCTGAAAACCGGTCCGGGAGGCAAGGAGAAGGTGCCGCATTACGTGAAGAGAAAAGACGGGAAGGCGATGTTGTTCGCGGATTGTGGGACTGCGTCCGCTATGACGGGAAAGACGGCCAAGTGAGAAGAAGTACACCTACACCATCGTCACCACTGACAGCAACGCCCAGCTTAAGTTCCTGCATGATCGGATGCCGGTTATTCTGGATCCCGGGTCGGAGGCGCTGTGGACGTGGTTGGATCCGGCCAGGACAGAGTGGAGTAGGGAGCTGCAGACGTGCTGAGGCCGTACGAGGGCGAGCTGGAGGTGTATCCGGTTAGCAAGGACGTCGGGAAGGTGGGAAATGACGCCCATGTTTGTGGTCCCCGTAGCGAGCAGAGAAAATAAGGGTAATATTGCGAATTTTTTGCTAATGCGAAGGGAAAAGGGGACGCGAAGAAGGGTAAGGTCGGGGGTGCGGGGACGCGGAGGTGGAGGTTGAGAAGGAGGATGGGGGTAAGGAGGTGAAGACGGTGGAGGAGCTGGAGAAGGAGGTCGACGATGGCGCGTTGAGAACGCCAAAGCAGGGTGTCAAGAGGGAGGCGGACGAGTTCCCCGTGAAAGGGGAGCCGCCGGCTAAAAAAGCGGCCTTAACAAAGGCCGGCGCGCCAGTCAAGGGGAAGCAGCAGGCACGAGGCAAGATCAGCGCCACCAGCAATGTGGGCAAGAGCCCGGTCAAGGGCAAGGCGAAGGCGGATGGAGTCAGAAGATTACAAAGTTCTTTGGTAACACGCATAGGCAGGGCCTGGATCAGCTTGGATTCGTCAAGGGGCGTTAGGTTTTCTGGATGTTGGTTCGGGATACCCTTTTGACAAATTGGCAGTTGTGCGGAACACGGAACACTTTATCATTGTTTCTTATCCAGGTGAAGGCCAATATCATGATGACAACGTGCAAGATTTGTTGTTGATGGCCTTAACCCAACGGCATATGCCAACTCCTTCGGCTTCTTACTTGCTGATACCTCTCAAACTGATTGCCTTGTCGAACTTCAGCAGCCAGGCGGTCATCCAACCAGCCCCGATACAACCCCAAGTTCCGAGTTGTCATCGTGGCCCAAATGGCTGTGCTAGATAGGCCACACCCGCCATGCAGCGCAGAAATTGCCCATCACGGCATGTCCCTGTGGCTGAATCCCGGCCCGGTGGGCATCCCGCACTTATATCCAAGCATGCAGTCTCCCAAGCCGATAGTATCAGCACTGGTAGTTTTGGCAGCATTGTGGCGGAAGAAACAGTCGTGGTTGGAGCCAGAGTCCGAGTTGCGCTCCCCGTCAAGGTCGGTGTGTTCTGCGGATGAGGAGGCCGCTCTGGCTCGCTGCCGTCTATGCCCCTTCCAGCTATCTCCGCGAACCTCTCATAGTCCTCCGACTTGGCATTGTTCATTGTGATGTTGAAGGAGCCGTATCTATCGCCGTTGGACGTTGTGGTCTGACAAGGTTGTGTTGATGTCGGAGGGGCTGCCGACTGCGGTGCGAGAGTAGGCGTAGCCGAAGAACGCTTTGTCATGGCTTGGATCGAAGGAGTCCTTGTTGATGCAGCCGCCACAGAGGAAGGTGGAGGAGACGTGGGTGCTGTTGGTGAAGGTGCCTTTGCCGATTGGAGAGAGGGTTGTTTTGGCGGATGTGTAGGGCATGACGCCGGCTGCGGTGAAGTTGTTGGCAATGTGAGGAGCAGTAATGGCTTTGTCATGGTTAAACCTATGTGGGAGGCGATCACTTTCAGTATCCTCTTGGTCATTCGGCTTGCGTGCTCTTATCATGCGGCTTGAGGCCGGGTCTTTTCTGTAAACGTTCTTCAAGGTCTTGACGTACCAGGTAACAAGTAGCGGCCCGGCCATGGAACTCCCGAGGCTGATGCCTCCCTATCCCGCACCATCCGTCAAGGGCAATACCAGCTACATGACGAGGTCGGTGGTCGGCTGTTGAGGCATCACCATACCGAAACGGTAAACGCTTGTAAAAATCTGCCCTTGGAATGTGATGCCGTGTGGACGTCGGTGTACTGCACTGTCGAGGCGTACAGCAGCCCCAAGAGCAAACAGAACTGCCACCCAAGCCAGCACGAGTGATTTCACAGTAGTGAGAGTTTTGATATTGCATTTTTCGCAAAGTGAGAAGCGTGATGTTGAAGAGGAATATAGTATCGTTGCCTGAGATGTCAAAATCGCAAAGACGGACTCGAAGTTGTATGGGTACGGAAGAGCCAGCCACAGCAAAGCGGCGGAGTGGCTATGAAGTTTCGCGTCTCTGACCCCAACTGGTATGTGTTTTAGTTTGCTCACGGGCTAATCAGAGGCCAGAAGCAGTCTCCGTCTCGTTGTTGAGTTATGACCATTGCCTGTGGCGAAGGCCAGCAAGTCACGAGCGGGCGTACTATGACGGGACCAACAGCCATGGTGCGATCCTACGCCTATTTGGAGTTTCAGAAAACTCCGGTGACCAGGGAAACATGGATAGCATGGTTGCTAACCGTGATTGTTATTTTGTACCGCTCAAACTTGCTTTCCATGCCATGAATCATCTTAATGCTCTTTCTTTCGGGACACAAACCTCTCTTGAAGCTATTTAAGCTACCTCAAAAGTTCATCAAAGCCCAGCCCAACTCTTCTTTCCACCATTTTTCAAAGCAGCCTTCACTGGCATTTGACTCGTACCTACCTCGTTCGATACGCAGCTAACAAGCAAACTATTGTTCAAACGCTGTGACGCCGATGAACGTAACTCCACCCTCCCTCTCACTCCTCCCCTCCTAAACACACCGTCACGATGGGACACAAAAAGTCCTCCTCGAGTTTTTGGCGCAGTACGCTTGAGTACCTCGCCGGCGGGACACTGAACTCGCCCAAGTCGAAGAGCAAGTCAAAGTCAAAGACGGGGTCGAGCAAGTCCTACGACCCAAGGGACTATGATTTTGACTACACCTACGACTACAACCCCGAGGACTATGACTACGGTGTCGGTGCATCTTCGTCTACCCGACACCACACAAGCTCCAAGTCAAAGGGGAATGCGAACGCCGGCTCTAGCCAGAGCCACGATGTCTACTACGACCCCAGCGCCTACGACTGCGACTACGGCTATTCCTTTGACTACGATGGCGGTGGCGTATCCTCGGGCACAAAACACCATTCCAGTTCCAAGTCCCATTCCAAGTCAAAGTCAAAGGGCAAGTCGAAGTCGAAGTCCCGGTCTAGCAAGCTCTACGATCCGCGGGATTACGATTTCGACGACACCTATAACTACAATACCGAGAGCTACAACTACGGTCGTACATCGTACGACTACGGTGTCACATCCTTGAACTCTCACTCGAAGGGGAAGTCCAAGTTGAGGTCGAAGTCCCGGTCTGGCCGGGATAGGGAGGTCTATTACCCCAGCGACTTCTATTACTACTACCACTGAGAGTGGAGAGTTGAAATCTGAGATTGGAGTGCCGGAGAGAGAGATAAGGTTGGTCATTGGCATAATCATGGGCAAGTCTAGCAGGTTGGTTGAAGACGCCTGCGTCTGGTCAACTCGATAAAAAAAATGCATTGCTTTCATAATGTCTGTTTCAGCAAACTTCATTGTCCTCGTGAACAAGGAAGCTCTTGGCTGCAGCAGGGTGTTTAAAACGTGCATTTGGCAAACAAGTATGACAGACCGATGCGTGTATGGAACCAGCACCTGGACCCAAAGGCTCAGCAGAGAGAGGATGGGACGAGCGAGCTCATCCCAATATTGTTCCTTGCCCTGAACTTCGGCTCCTCTCTAGCAGTCTCCCATAACACTATTCCCGTGCATCCAGCGTCTCCCCAAGGGGAACAAGTATCTAGATTCATCGTTATGCTAAGACGGAATTCATTTACGTGGATCATCCCTGAGCGACGGAGCTGAGGTTTGAGAAAAAGGTGAGTAGATAATAAATCTCTGCAACAATAAGTGTTGCATCTTCTAAGATCGGGAGTGGTTTCGAGGCAAACATGAACAAAAAGCACCAATGAACACCAAAACCCTAAGGAGGCAACTAACCGAAAACAACCGCATCAAACAGATGGTCCAAAGTCAACTGGCACATTTAATTACCCATCATCGCAAAAATGCGAAAACCAAGTGCAAAGCTGCCACTAGCAAAAGATCAAGCTGTGGTGTCTCTCCCGCCGGGAATTGAACCGGGTCTCGAGCGATGTCTGGATCGAGCGGATCCGGTGACAAGCTCACATACTGACCACTAATTACGGAAGACTTGTGGATGTTGGCATCCACCGTAGCTTAGCAGGCGGTCTGGTCCCACTACTTATCAATGGGATGGAACCCAGGTGGACCTGGCTTTAGAGACGCCTAACCTCAACCTATGTCGCAAGAGATGAGAGAAGCGTTTCTTGTCGCAATCAGACAGTTCTCGAAGCCCTCTGGATATTGTAGACGTTTCATAATTGCGACAAATCTGGTATTCTAACATCACCGAACCTTGTGGTCGACTGCATGGTTGCCCCAGCGACCCCACCCCTTATCATCCCGGACTCACCCTGAGTCAGGTACACAAACCCCTCACAAACTTGTAAAACGAAGTCGGCTCACTTCCTCAACCGCAAAATCCTCTCCGCCGCCCGTTCCGCAGCAATTACAATCATTGCCGACGGATTACCCGTGGTCATTCCGGGGAAAATCGGCGCATCCACCACAAACAGGTTCTCCATGCCATACACCTTTGTATTGACATCCACGACCGACGTGCCGCCAGAGCGACCATCATCCGTCCCCAGCTTGGCGGTGCCCATCCAGTGGTTGGAGCGGCGGTTTGAAGGGGAGACGAGCATCTAATCCTCACATCTTCAGTAACCCACTCTCGCACAGAGTGGGAAGGGAAGAAAGCTGGAGAAGAGACTCACGTTACTAACAAAGTCCTCCACCGTACGAATTCGGCGGGGGCAGCACCCATGTAATATTAGGAATTACATTCAGCGCCTCCTGCAGATTCTTGATTCCCTGGATGACCGCCTCCTTGTCACTATCGTTGTGCAGATAGGGGTGCTCCGTGACGGCGGTGGCAAGGCCGGAGGTGATGGTCATGCGGCCGCGAGAGACCACGCCGCGGCCGAGGCACTGGCTAAGTGTCATGGCGTCTGCGGTACAGGTTAGTGATTTGGATGGAAATCGAAGGGAAGGGGACGCACGGGAGGAGTTGGTGATGCGCGAGTCGCCCTTGACGCGGGCGGTCCATTGGAATTGTCGGATGATGCCGTCGGACGGAGTCACTTCTTCCCACATCTGTAACGTGGTCAGTAACCTCAATCTCAGGTCGGATGCCAGAGAATGTTACCATGGGGCCATATTTGGCGCCGCCTGCGCAAGAATGCCCGACCTGCTCTTCAGGTATGCTTATTTATCGCCGTCAACTGGGGTGTCCCACGCCTCATAGAAGTCATAGAAGACGATATCGGGGTGTGTAATGATTAGGTCGGTGTTGAGGTGATCGATCAGATTGTACCCGACGGGCAGCTTGATCCAGTCGCTCTTGGCCGCGAACGTCGCGCCGTCCTTGGAGCCGGCGACGACAACCAGCTGGTCCTCAGGGCCGATACCACCTATTCCCTGTCAGTCTCTGGAACAAAAACAACATAAAATAAAACACCTTACTCCTCAACAGCAATTTCGCGGACCCAAACGCACCGCCGAAAAGATAGCACCACCCTTCGGGTTCACCTTCACCGTGCCATTAAACCCGCCATTACTCAGACACTCTAACTCGACGCCCGTCACCTGGCTCCCACTCCTCACCGCCCTCCTCACAGCGGTGTTCATCCAGAGCCTGAAATTGCTTCTCCCTGCCGCCGAAACAAGGTAAGTCGCCAGCGGTCCGTCTCTCTCGCCCTTGTTGAACATAAAGTGGGTGTGGGCAAACGTGCGGTTCTTCTGGTCCGGCACGTCATTGGCGACGATTTGCTTCCAGCCCGACTTTGCGAGGCCGCTAGACAGCACGGCGTAGCCTTCCTGGCGGTACAGCTTGCCGTCCATGGACGGATGCCAGGTGCCCGGGATGCGGCCGAAGACGCGCTTGGTGGCGGCGGCGAGGTCGGTGGATTTCCAGCCGGCAGGAAAGTTGTAGTCCCAGTCTTGGGGGTTGGGCTGGTAGAGGTCAGCATCTTTGGGCATGGAAAGCAGGGATAGGAGGGCTAACCTTCCACCACAGACCAGCGTTGACTGCGGTTCCACCTCCTAGGACGCAGGCTGCCATCTGGTCGGTATCAGTGCAGGCAATGCCGGCAGAATCGACCCAAATCTGGTTGCACAAGCCGGGAACGTCGAACCGCGTAAGATCGGTGCCCTCGAGCCACTTGGGCTTCATGGTGCCGTTCCATCTGCCGGTGGACGGAGGATCCTTCTCGATGAGTAGGACCTTGTGGCCGGCCTCGCTGAGCTTGTCTGCAACTGGAATGCCACCTGCGCCAGCACCGACAACAATGTAGTCGAATGTCTCCTCAGGGGCCGGAATGCACTGGGCGACTGGCCCCCCGAAGCTGAGACATGACCCAGGACCTTCCAACTGAAAGCCACTCACCCATCACACGTCGTCTTCGGTGTCGTCTTCGCCAGCGCAGCCCAATCCGCATACGCTGCCTGGGCCACACCCTCCAGCGGCGCTCCCCACTGCCCAAAGCCATTGTCATGGAACCCAAATGTCGCCTTGTCAGGACAAGTGGGATTCTCCAGACCCTGCTTGCCCGCCGCACGACCGAGCACAAGGCTGCCCTTGCTGATGGAGACGCTCGCGCTACTGCCGCCCTGGCCCCAAGCGAAGCAGTTCTGGCAACGATTGAGCAGTTCGAAGCTGGTGGCGGTGACGTTGCTCGAGATCTGGGTCAGTTTGGCGTCGCCGGTGTAGACACCTGGCAGGGTATAGCCGGTGGCGTAGCGGAACGAGGTGTAGACGGTGCCTTCGTATTGCCATGCCACGAGGAGGAGTGCCTGTGTCATCTGGCCGGATTGGCCGTGGGAAATGCCGCAGTAGCCTCGTGAGGTGGCATTGGCGATTTGGCAGCGCTACAGCTGTGAGTAACAACTTCAATTTTAGAGAACGCTTTCGGCTTGCTTACCAGCAGGCCGATATACTCGGTGGCGTCCTTTGTCAAGGCATCTGACGGGAGGGCCAAGCCGAAGGTGTAGGGAGCCCCCTCGGTGGCGCTCCATGTCTTGAGCTTGATACCGGTCTCAGGGTCTGTGTAGGATCCCTCGGTCATCTGCGCAAGGCACTGGTGCAGGCCTGTGCCGAATTAGCAGACATCGATATTTGCTCAGTTACAGCAGGCTAATGCTTACACAACGACGCCGCGAGGACTGCCGCCCCTATGCGACTCCGAAACTTCATTGTTCCAATGCGGCCGGAGCTGGCGGACTAGTCGCGAGGTCAGGCCAAGGCCAAGAAAGCCAACATCCCTCCTGAGCCAAGCTATCAGGGGAGAGCGGGTAATACATATCATTTTTCCTCTGCCAGCTTTCCCCCTGAGAGGCCGTCCCTAAGCTCCGGATCTTGTGACTGTTCACGGGATTCATAATCCGGGACAGAGACGGAATGCCACCGATCGGATGGATTATGCGGAACGATGACAGCCTGCTTTGTGAAGAACATAGACAGAGATAGATTGCGTTGCATGAGCAGAGTATAGCCTCCAACCCGAAGTATATGGGATCGGCGAGCTGGTGATATGAAGGGAGCCTGCAAATTGGAGAATCGCTGCGGAGGTGGGGCTTCCCCAAGTTTTCCCGGGGGCGAACAAGGTGATTGACAGGGACGGCGTGGTGGTGCCAGGGAAGCAGCATAGCATGCAGGGTCGAGGGTCGCATGCGAACGGAAGGACGCGGCCGATGTTGATGCACCCGCCGGAGCTTGTTTGGCGCTGCCACGAGGGTGCCTTCAGAATCGAACTGATGATTGATTATGGCTATGGCGTCAACAAAGCTCAGGGTTAATGGCCACTAGACGAGATAACGCCTTCTCTGAGGCTGTGGGTGTTCGCAAAGATTGATTGCAGCCTTTTCCTGGCCTGGAACCCCTGGAACCCATGGAACTCCAGCTCCATCAGCGAGGGGAGACTGGAGGAGTGGAAAGCTGCCTAACGGTGCCCCTGGAGACTTCCAGAGTTTGCCGGCAACGGTGTCGACAGCGTACACCGTCCATGAGGTTCCTTGGCTTCAAGGTCGGCCGGTTCCAGAACAAATCCCGTGGGACGGACAACAGGGGTGGCAATCTGTCCACTTTGGATATCATCCCCGGCGATGCTCAATGCCGTTTCGCCGACTTTCGCTCTCCATGCTTCATCTATCTTCGGTCTGACAGCTGACTATGGGCCATTCTGTCCGTCAATCACGCTATGCCCAACCAACTTGTGTAAAGTAAGCTCGGCAGTCCGACGGTCCACTGTTCGTGTCTGGACTCGGCCGTGTCCGCTCGGTCGGGAGATGCTGTGGCGTTGGCCAGACCTCGATGCGTGGGACCTGCCGGCAGTTGCTCTCGACTGGGTCTGGGAACGTAATAGCAGAACATCGCACCTTGAAACGAATGCTGACGAACAACAAGCGGAATAGGGATGGGCGACGATGCGGAGAGAATGATTGGGCAAAAGAAGAGGACGGAGCAGATCAAACAGGGTTCGATGAAACAAAGGAGAAAAACAGAGAAAGGAAAATGGCCAACGTACCTGGAGATGGCCTTGCTTGCGACAGACATCGGAAGTTGTTGGTCCCAAGTGATTGAATTGCTGTCAGGTTTCTGGTCACTGGACACCGACAGGAGGTGCCGCGGGAACTTGCTGGGCACTGAGCAAGCAGGTTGGAGCCTGGAGATGCGACGGCAAATATTGTGGGGTCCTTCCTGGGTGCGTTCAGAATACAGGCTGGAAGGAACGTCCATGATGGGAATCACGCACAGGAGCGATTGAGGGAAGCATCTCTGGTAATGACGACAAAAGCACCTTCACTTCGGGAAGGGAAGGGGCGTACTATAGTTAGCGTTCAAGTAGGGCATCCTCCGCTATTGGATTCTTGCTACAGTAGATCAGTATTCCGCAGCCACGTTGTCATCAACCCGTTTCTGGACCCATATTCGAACCCGGTATTGACCAATCTCTTCCATCTTCCCCTTTCCCCGACTATTCATTTCAAATCGCTCACAGCGCTGTCCAGCCTCCCATCCCTCATGCAAACAACAATATCCCTTCCCGGACGCGCAAACTCGGATAGCTGCCCAGACGATGCGAAACCATGATGGTGGTGTGCCCTTTCGCTGCAAATTCGTCCTCGACAATCCTGTGCACAGCCGACTCCGTGCTTGCGTCCAGCGCAGACGTGACCTCGTCGAGAAGCACCACAGGCCGTCCGCCGTCCGCTCGTAGAGCTTCGGCCTTGAGGATGCCCCGACAAAGGGCGAAGATCTGGGCTTGGCCGGCTGAGAAGGCTGGGAAGGTCGATAGCTTTTGGCCTAGGATTGGGTGTCCATCATCACCATGCTCCTTGGAATACAGCCCCACAAGAGAGAAGTGTGACCAGAGACCAACCCTCTTCAACGTGTCGATAATCACATGGCCGTCGCCAAGCGAGCCCTCCGGATCGAGATTGAAGCGGAGGGTCTCATTGGGAAGAAGAAACCCGTCCTGTGATACGGTCACGAAGCACCTCTGCCGCAAGAAGTCGCGCGGAATTTTGTTGATGTTGACGCCGTCAAGTTCGATAAAACCTGATTGCAGATCTAGCATCCTGAGAAGCGCCAGGAGGAAGGAACTCTTGCCACTGCCAGTTCTGCCGCAAATTGTTATTTTCTGGCCTTCGTTGATCGTCAAGGTGAAGTCCCGCAAGGCGACGGCTTCGGCGCTGTTGCATCAATTTGCCCGAGTTAGCATTTACCTTTCTTCGTTTGAGTTCGATTGGAATTGGGAACAAGACACTCACTGATATACCGCGGTGACTTCTCTAAATTCGACTCGTCCTTGAGTCGGCCACCCCTTGGTGGCTCAAAAATGGCATTTTTTTCTAATTCAGACGGCGTCGCGTTTTCGAGAGCCTGCAACCGGGCAACCGCACCTAGGGACACCTCTAGATTTGTCCACGATTCGACCAGCCGCAGCAGGGTCGTATTTGCCACGAGCATGATGTTGAGCGCCACTCCGACTTGTCCGCCCTTAATTTGACCACGAAGTGCGACGGCGGCTGCAATGATGCCTATCGCCACCGTCGCGGCAATCATGTCGAGAACGAGATTTAGCCATCGTTGGAGACACATAAGGAGGAACTCAGGACGCTGTGAGTCTTCTAATCGCGTGACGTTCTGGTCAGTGGCTTCACCGAGCCAACCGAACGCTCGTATCGTTTCAAGACCATCAACCTGTTCCGGACAACGAGTCAGCAGGGTTGATAGGGCTCTGGCCCAATATAGAACCAATTTCACTTACAGACTCGAGGAAGCTTGACAAAACTGCTGCTCGAGACTCCAATTCCAGAAACCGAAGCTGTTGTGACGTCCTCAGGTAGACCTTCTGGACGACATAAACCAGGCCTGCACACGCCGGGAGAGATAAGGCAAGCCATTTCTGTGTTATGCACAGCAGAATCACCTGCATCAACAGCTTAAAGATTTCTACCCACCTTGTCAGAAGATTGCTAATAAAAAGCACTGTGACTTACGGTTCCCTAAGTTGGCCAGCGCGGAAGGAAGCTGCTTGTCGACGAGCTGCATGTCTTGAGTGAACCTGGTAAGGATAGAGCCGTTATCATTGTCGGAAAAGAATGATAGAGGTGCACTGGCTCGGAGTGAGCATCAGCTAGCTGGACGCAAACACTAATGGTCTTGAGTGCCTAATGAACAAGATACACAGGGCACTTACTTCGTAATAATGGTCAGGAGGTGTTTGTGAACCATCAGCCCAGAATGAGGCGCAATCCGAATTACCGTTGACCTATGCACAGGTGCTGGGTTAAGAACGGGCGTGCTTACTAGGATAACATGACGTACCACATTGTTCCATTTGTCGAAGCCCATGATATCAGTGACAGGAAAATGAAACCGTAGATGTAAAAAACCTGATTCTGACCACTCGATTCGGTCCACAGCTTAAGCCAGTGCTGTGGAAGGGTGATGAAGAATGAGTAAGACGCGTGTGCAGCCGGCGAGGAGAGCAAGGTTGAATAGGCCAACAAAGCGGAAGTAGTAACCTGATAACTGCAGAGTCAGCACTCAAGGCCGCTCTCTATTTCAACGATGGCCCATCAATGATACTGACAGTAGAGCCCCAAATTCCCTGTTTTCCTGGCGAGATCAGCCTGTGCTTCCTGTCTGGCTCGAAGTTGAGCATTCAACTTTGCAGAGGTGGAAGGTGAGGTGGGACCGATGACGGGGTCAGTTTGACGCTGAAGACTGAATTTGGATATCGAGGAGGAGGCCTTGTGTCTTATTGCTTCCCAGTTGCCTTGGGTTCTGACGCCACCGCCCTCAAGAATCACGATATGGTCGGCAGTCGGAAAGAATTGCGCTAAGCATAGTTATCACATTCTCAAGTCAGCCAAACGCGCATTCGCAGGTTGATTAATATCTCATATGAGACGGGAAACTTGCTGGAATTTGTGACCAGGACCACCGCTGTGTTAGACTGTCGGAAGAGCCCTGTCGGCCCAAACAAGTTCCGAAAAAACTCTCATCTCAGTCTCTCCATCTAGAGCACTGAAAATGTCGTCCAGCAGCGCAATATCGCATCTCGCAAACACTGCGCGTGCCAGTGCCTTAGAGGTATGATTAGCGCCGTTCCCTTTGAATTCGCACAGGCACACAGCACTTACCACCCTCTGTCTCTGCCCGCCAGATAGGTTAAGCCCCCCACTTCCGATTTGCGTCTCATCGCCATCAGGGAGAAGGTCGAGATCGTGACTGAGACAACAGGCTTCGACGACCCGCTGATACCACCGGATATCGCCGTCGTCGTCGCCCATACCGCATAGCATGCTTAATGCTCCCGTTAGGAAGCCATGGCTTTTGGGCGCAGTACGCCATCCGTCGGGATGCCACGTGGATCGAGCCATGGGCGGGACGGATCTCGCCCAGGATCGCCCGAAGCAGCGTTGACTTGCCTGATCCAACCGGGCCTGAGACGATGACTAACGAGCCGTAAATCACCCCTATGCTCACACCCTCCAGTATTGAATGACGTTCGCCAACCGCAATATCCCGCATGTTGATCGCCAAACCAGCTCTTTCCACCGCCACCGGTTGGTTTCGCCTCTCGTCGAGCAACCGCGGCCTGAGAAGATACGCTTGGATCCTCTCGAAGCCGGCGAATGCGGCAACTGCGCGCGGCACAATGGTCATGACCATGTTGGCAGGGTGCGTGACCATATTCAAAATGGCCATTGTGGTGAATGCGGTCTCCGCGTTCAACGCGCGGCCACGTCGCGCGGCGGCAAGAGCAAAGAGCGTCAGGGTAATTGCGGGAGAAAAGATGCCCAGCATATTGGCTGATTACGCAAAGGTCAGTTCAGCTTGTCTAAATGGTCAGGGCTTAGACGAACCGCTGGCATTGTAATACACCATAATCCACCTGGCTCTCGATGCTCTCTCCAGCTCCTCCTCGCGCAGATGACGTATGCAGCTGGCCATGCAGTGCTGCAGTCCCAGCATTTTGATAACCTTCATGGAACTGAGCATGGAGCTTGTTGCTGCCACCCGATGTTGGGTTGCGGTGTTCCAGGCTTTCTGGCGAGGCTGTAGATGCTTGGCCACGTAGCGGCTCATGCGAGAGCACACTGCACAACCACGAATTAGCAGTCACATACAAACCCCAAGGCTGGCTGAACCTACGGAATATGAGTATTAGGGGAAGAGGCCAGATCCAGCCAACCTCTCGGGACAACAAGGCGATTCCAATGACCACCTCAAAGGTTTGAGCCCACGTTTCGTGGAACATCTCGGGCACTCCATCGAGCCCCTCAGTATCAGTGCTCATGAGGCTAACTGCTTCGCTGTTGTCATGTGCCGCAGTGGGCAAACTGATGGTCTTGTCGTGGATGATACCTACGAGCGCGCTCTTTGTCACCACTCGGAGCTTATTCAGCCGATGTTGGTATGCTGCCGTCGAAACCTTTTAGGAGTGGTTAAAAAATCAAGACAGAGAATCAACAAAGACAACAAGGGGCCCCAAACTCACAGCAAGGCCAACATAGATGGCTACAGCTGAGAACACAAGCCAGTACCCACGCGTTTCCAAACCAGCAGCTGAGGGAATACTAGTAGTGACGAGTTGAATGGACTGTCGGATCAGAGCCGGCTGAGAATATCGGAAAAAATCAGGAAGAGCCGCGGTATAACGGGAGCAACAAAGGACCGTCGGATGCATCTCAACAAGGCTAGGGGCAATGCCGCCCTTGTCTCAGGCCTCGCTAGGAAACACGTCAGCACCGATACTCAATTGCTATGAAGACACGGAAGAGCGGGAGGTACAATTAATACTAACCTCGCCGGTTCCATGACTCAATCATGGCCTGTCTGGATAGTTTCGCGCTCAAATCCCGGGTGAGGGGTGGCAAGTCGTAGCTGAGAAGCAGGCTCCTGTGCCCTCGCAGGAGAAGTGGATTGATCCAAGCGAAGAAGAGCTTGCTCAAAATGCCGCTCTCATCCTCTGGGGCCTGGCGCTTTCGCGGTGTACCGGCGGGTTGGCGCGCGATACGAAACACTCCAGGGCCAGCAGTAAGGCGTGCAGCAAACATCGAGCAGGTGGGGGCCGGCGGACTGTAGAGGGCACTGTCAGAGCCACCAAATCGCACAGCACTGATGCGAGAAGGTACAACGTTGCCAGGTCCGAGGGTCTGGATGCCTGGCATTGCTCCAGGTACAGGAGTAGGTTCAAACCCAGCGCCGCAATTAGTGATGTTGCGAGGGACAAGAGAAGAAAGGGCTCAAGCTCCAATGAGAACAGGCTGAGGAACAAGTGAATGAAAAGCACGATTCCAACGGCCTGGTGTATGCTGTTCATTAGCACCTAGACGCGAACACATATGTTTCAAATGTTAACCGACCAATTTAATCAGGGCCTGCACGCCTGGGAGATATCTGTGGCGGGAATTGCGCAGCTCCCAAAATCGGAAGGGAAGGTAGAGTAGAAAGATGCTGGCATTGGCCGTGGGCATCAAATGGATCATCCACTCTTGTGCCATCGTTTGTCGATGAAGCTGGCCTCCGGCCTCAAAATGACAGATTAAGTACAGAACTTGCTGTTGTGGCCGCCGAATTTGGCTGGGCAGCGCCGCCATTTTCGGGTGTCTTGACAGTGCGGCGCGCTTGGTCACCAGCCAGGTACTCGGTACCTCACTGCAGCCTTGCCCTCCTCCAATCAATTCCGCTACAGACTCCACGCGCCTACCTGCTCCACCCAATGAGCGTCCCGGTCCTGAGCAGTTGGTTTCAAGAAGTCGTTGCCGGAATCCAGGAAACCGTTTTACCTGGCATTCATTTTTGGCTTCCCGGCGCAGCCAGGCATATAAATGACGCCCCTCGCGCTTCCCGTCGTTCCTCGCCTCGTCGACTATTGTCGTCAGAGTCGGCGGCGCTGCCTTCTACACTCAACGCCATCGCTATGCCAGCACGTCGCCCGCCGTAGCTGCTCACGGAAGACCGGCATTACAATGCGCATTTCGTCCGGCGCTTCACGTAATAAGAAGCTGGGAAGCGGATTGCGAAACGGCTAGCAGCTTATACGGCCGAGCAACGCGCAGCTCTCCGCAAGCAGCTTGAGGACACTAAGTTCCTTACGCCCGACTATGCCGACAAGACCAAGATTAACATCGCCGGTTTGCTACGAAAATGGAAGAGGTAAACGGTCATCTCCCTCCCCGTTCTGCCATTATCTTTGCTGATGAATCTCGAGATATTGCGAGTTCGCTAAACTACCGGGAACCTGGGGAGAGGTGATGCAGAAAGCAAACCGAGCGATGGCGATGGATTTTCTCGAATATCTGTGTCAAACATGCCGGATCGAATCGTGGGGCGCGTCGTGGCAGTATTTCCGCCAGTATAAGCAGCTGTATACCAGTGCCATAGGCCGCTATATGGACAGGAACGATAGTAGAGAAGTCAAAAAGGTACATCCCAAGGCCCCCACACACCGACGTAGTAGCTAATACGCCTTGCAAGTAGCTCGATGCCATTCTGGTCCCAAGGTACGGCCTGCAAGCACCATGCACCCGTGGAAAGGACGTCGCAAACGCGGACACCTTGCTAGTCCTGTAGACGTTCAATATCAAGTACGACACCGGCATCTTCTCTCGGGAGAGGCACCGTATCCAGCTATTGGGGTGCTACCTCGGGCTTGCCTTCACAGGGGCCCGGCCTGCCGAGTTCGTGGACGGCGAGAGAAAGAGCGGCAAGGATGGGTGTCTCGAGGAGCTCTTCCCCGGCACGCTCCTGGGAGTGTCCCTAGCGACGAAGACAAGGCGCCCGATGAGCATTCCAGGCTGCTGGAAGAGATGATGTCGCAAGAGTACGAGTGCCGTGGACGCCCGAAGGCGCTCTGTTACGAGGACATTCAGCTGATGGTCGTACGCCACCTGGAAACCGGCGAGGACGTCCTGGCTATGGCCATCCGGCTTGCGCACCACAAGGGGGCGGACAACAAGCCGAGGCCGTAAGTGAAACCCTACTTATCTTTGGCGTCTTGGAGCTAACAATCTTCCCTCCAGGACCATCTTCTTCTTCACACCCACTAGGAGGCTGATCTTCTGTTTCATCAGCGTCATCGTCAGCCTAGCAGTCCACGACGGCGCATTTGCTGCGTCGAAGTTCACTAGCGTTAGAGAAGTCTTTCAGCGCAAGAACCGGGGACCAGTCAAGTGTACTCCCTTTCGCTGGAAGGAGGAATGGCTCAAGCGGCCTGTTTTCCGTCGACTTGACGACTCCGTTGTGAGAGCAACTCCGACGAGTCCAGTCCAGAAAACGAATCAGACGGCTCAATTACCTCAAAGTATCAACCTCTTCCATACCAGAAGCTGTTAGACGATATGACGCGTCAATCTCTCGACGCTGGAGAAGAAAGAGCGATCGAACCGAAGGCCTGGCGTAGGGGGGCAGCCAACGCGGCAAACGGTATGTTCTTTTCATCCCTAGAGTAGCCTTGTTTAACGGTATACAGGCAACGCCTCTAATACTATCCGCGATCAGATAATGCGTCACGACCCTAAGTGGGCTACGTTAAATAGCGCGTATATCAACGAAAAGGTCGGGTTCCACCTTCAGAACACGTTCCTCGAGGAGCCGACCGAAGATAGCCTTCTTGCAATGCTCTCGTATATCAGCTATATGCACGACCCCTATATAAAGAAGGATATAGTTCCCGATCAGGTTTAGGATATAATGCCGCCCGATCTAGAGATTGAGGCACTAAAGGCAGAGAGGGTATAGTGTCACGAACCAACCATATATTGCGGCCGGGTGGGACCAACCGGAAGCAAGCAGAGCCAATCAAGGGTGACACGGAGGCTGAGCCAATGCAGGAGGATCAGTGGTGCCAAGAAAATGAGCCAGCGGCAGGGATCAGTATGGATCAGTGAATGAGCGTAACTGAGCTAGAGGCTCAGTGGGGATCAGTAACTGAGCCAGACTGAGCCAGCAGGAGGAAGCTTGTATATAGATCACGATCTTTAGGCCTACGGGCACCATAGTAGCTTCCTCAGTAAGCAATCAGAGTTCTAGTCTTCTAGGAACTTGCGAGGACAATCACTCTGTGCATTGTTGTAGACCTTTTGGCTCTACCGAACAGTCATCCGACCCCAGACAACCTTCAGGAGTCCCTCTTAGACGCAGGGACAGACCGTTCGTCACATATAGCTCAAAGGCAGCTAGTACCGGATCAAAGATATAGAAAACGAGGACCGGATTCGAGAACTTACTAGGTTGATTGCAAGTAAGGAGGCGTAGCGGAAGAAAAATATCCGGCGAGCTTACCGAGAAGATTACTTCTACAACCGTCCGACCTAGGACATCGAGACCGACGAGAGCGAGGAGGAGGTGTACGCTAAGCCGGCTGTCGACCTGCAGATACCTGAGCGCGCCAAGCTCGCCGAAATCCTCTGCAACCAGCCGGACAACTTAAGCTCCGCAGAGCTGCTCGAACTCCGCATCCAGGCTGCTGAGCTCATAGTCTCGTTATACGATAAGCGAGAGACCAGAAAGAGGGACCGCATCTGGCAGGGCGCGGGCCGATGTTGTAGTGAAGGAGGAGTCTCCCGGGCCTAACCCCTTTCTACTTCTAATAGACAGGAAGCAATGCCTAACGTGTATGATAAGGAGTGACCTAGACAAGCGAGTGACCCACCTTCCGCTACCCTATAACAACTGTCCCCAACTTCAACTACCTAATACTAAGAACCAACTATAATTACATCAGAAATAGATGAATCAGATAATTCCGCAGCCTCCTAGCAAGTGCGCGCATTGTGGCTAGTCTTGCCGTATACACTATAGCACCGAGCCTTCGTACGAGCCCCCTGAACCACCACTATCCGGCTACGTTTCTTGTACTACCTCATCGCCTACGACCTTCTAGTTAGTAGATCATTTGCTTCTTATATAGTAAGTGAGCCTCCAAGCCGTAAACGTGTTTTCTTAGCCTTCCGGCGCTTGCTTAGTGCCTCATTAGCCTTGCGGAGCGAAGAGACCTCTGGTCGAAGGAGGGCCACCTAGTGCATTATAGCTATTACACCCTTAGTAAGTTGGTCTACAGCAGCTAACATCGAAGTTGGGGAGCTATTTTAGTGGTTGGCAATACGAGTCTTGATGAACGTTGACTATAATTCGGCTTCGCGGGGGTTATATGGTATCTAGAAGACCTAAGGTTGTAGAGTATTGGTAGGTAAGTTTAGAGGTGTTGGCGTACGAAGCTAAATATCTAGCTTAGAAAGTACCCTCTCTAGATCGTATAGCACTAGGCTAGCCCCTGCAAAGCTACCCTATATTCTTCTCTATTATAGAAGCAAAGAAGGCCTCCCGAAAGCCGTAGAGGAACTCGAGCTTGCTAATATAGTTGATATACGCGCGTATCAAGTACTCAATCTAGCGGCCGTACAACTACTTTAACGGCCTAAAGCAGCCACATCGAGTGGCTGGAGCTTATAGGGGAGTGCGGAGGCATGTAGAGCATAATGATGTTGTTATCCTAGTAGTAGAGCTCGAATTTGGTAGAGTAGTAGCTTTCGTGGCCGTCTATGACGAACGGTCGGTCCCTACGTCTAAGAGGGACTCCTGAAGGTTGTCTAGGGTCGGGATGACTTTCGGTAGAGCCTAAAGGTCTACAAAGAAAGTATAATCGATGCAACTATCTCAATAGTACTAGTGTATAAAGACTATGATTGCTTACTAGAGAGCTCCTAGAGCCCTCTAGAACGAGTGACTATATACTAGCTACATTGTATACTCTCAAGTGCTCTCGAGAGCTCCCTAGAGCTTCCTGCTCTTAAGTGCTCTCGAGAGCTCCCTAGAGCTCTTCCTAATTGGCCAATCCTAGGAGCTCTCTCGTGCTCTCGAGAGCTCCTTAGAGCAGCTCCTGATTGGCTCCTAATAATTAGCTCGGGTACGCCCTACGCCACCCGTAGGTTGTCCTACTTACAACGCTCCTATTGGCCTATTTTATAATACGATGCCCCCTCTCTAAGGTCGACGTCCTAGCGACTATACTCCTTCTATATCCTAAAATAGCGCAATAGCCCTGCCTTCTAACTTATAGGAAATCCTCCTTTCCTATCCTACTATTCTTATTCGTTATAGCTAACTATATACGAAAGAGAAGAGTTCAAGCTAGGTCGATACCTAACGTCGATTCCGTCTTGCCGACCTAACCTCTTCGGGCTTCCTAATGCCTAAGTATTCGTACTACTACGAGTATAGGCTCGACTGCCAAGTATCTAGTATATCTAAACGCTATAATTATTGTAACCGCGTTAACCATCCTTCTTGCGATATCTAGGGTATCGATCCTAGAATATAAGTTTTCCCTTCCCCGCTATAGCTCTACTTTCCTAACGTTTAGTTCGTTCCTTTATTTCCGAGAAGGATAGGCTTGATTAGGAAGAGGAAGAAACCTTAGTAAAGCTTCTCCGTCTTCGTAAATAGAAGCGTGCCCTCGAAGAACGAGTAAAGAAAGCGGTATCTGGGAGTTGCGGGATATCTCGGAGCTAGAGCGGGAGGAGGCGCTAGCTACTTCGTCTAGTCCTTTAGTTACCTCCGCCCCTTCGGACCCCTATATAGGTTCGACTAGCTAGCTGATCCCTCTATAGATTTGAACGTTTTGGGGGAGGTCCTTCGTTCCTAGCCTCCTAGGGTTCTAGTAGAAGTCCTCTAATTTCTTAGGGTAGTAGAGGTTCTTGATAGGTTCCTATAAGTTGTCTTCGTATCTAAAGTCTAGCCATTTAACGAGGTATTCGAGTCGTCGTTATTAAGTCGTGAATCGAGAATTTCTTCAACATCCTATTCTTCTTCTTCGTCTTTAGCCTCGATATTGGTCTCGAGCTATACGTTCTTAGGTACTAGTTCTAAAAGTGAAATATAAAAGACGTTTTCTATAACCTTATTATTACTAGTAAGGATAGTCGATAGTTAGTGTTTCCGACCTTTTCCTTGATCTTAAATAGTCTAATCTTTTTAAAGTCGAGTTTCTTCGATAGTCGTTTTATCTATAATTTCGTAAGATGAGGTAGACTTTGTCTCCCCTCTCTAGGCGAGGTCCCTCGAGCCGATTCTTATTATAGTACCGCTTTATCTAGTCCCTAACGAACTCGAGTTCCTACTTTAGCCTATTATATAGAGTATATATCTCTTACCTTGACTACTGCCCTAGGTACTATAACTTCTAGTCCCTAGCGTAATCTGCTTTATAACTAAAGTTCGTAAAGAATGGTATAACTTTTATAGTCTTGGTAATAGTAGTATTATATATAAGTTAAGCGACTAGTAATAAGCAACCTAATCGTCTTATTCAAAGTTTATATAATACTATAGGTATTGTTCGATGATCTAGTTATCTTCTATCTATCTATCTATCTAAGGGTAGTAGGCTAACGAAGGCTTACTCTTAACTCCGAGCTTCGTCATTAAGCCTTCTAAAATTTTGAAACGAACTTAGTATCTCTATCTATAATCTTCCTCTAGCTATCTATAGACTAAGGTAATATTCCTATAGATTACGTCTATAAGTTGCTCTACTATCTAGGTCTCTTTATATAGGAGGAAGTATATCTACTTAGTAAGTCGATCTACTACTATAAGGATGCTATCGTACTTTACTCCTATTATATCTTCTAAGACTAGTAGCTTCGTAATAAAGTCTATTATAACTAAACTCTATAGTCGTTCAACTAGTAAAGGTTGTAAAAGGCTATAAGGTTTATATTTAAGGCCTTTACCTTCTTATAAATATAGTATTTGCTAACGACTTCTACTATAACTTTTAGAAGTTTAGGAAAGTCGTAATGCTACCTGACCTTGCAATAGTCTTATGCAATGCCTAGGTATCCTCTAAGTTTTGACTTATAGATTTTTATAAGGAAGTTATATTATAATACGTCGATATAGGCCTTGCCCTTATACTAAAGAGCATTCCCTTATTAGTAGACTCCCTATTTCCTAAGGTAGTAGCAATTCTATTCCTATTCCTCGATCTAGTTTAGGGTATCTAGCGTATTGCTATCCCTTATCCTAACGTTCTTCCTTAAAGATAGCGCAATACTCTAAGATCTATTATAGAGGGTATATTAGGCTCTATCCTCTATTGCTAAGATATAGCAACTTTATAGTCGTTAGTTTAGGATTTATACTATAACGAACCGTCTAGCTATTATCTAAGTAATAGTAGTACTATTTTAGTAATTCTAAAGTGATTCCTCCTATTTAAGGCGTCTATATATATATTTTCTAAGCCTTTTTATAGTAGATTATAAAGTTGAACTAGGATAAGAAGTTTGACTAGCGATATATTATCGCTTACTAGTTCCTTTATAGTCGCGAAGTATATTAGGTTCTTATAGTCTATATAAACCTATACTTTATAGGTTGTACTAAGATATAGTCTCTATTCTCTAAATGCTTCGATAATAGCGAGTAGCTCTTTATATATTAGGTAGTTCTTCTAAGGTCCTTAGAGCTTCCTAGAGAAGAACGTAATAGGTATAGCTTACTATTCTCGTCTCTCTAACTAAGTTATACTCTAATTAAAGTCTAAAGCATCTAATTCGACCTCGAACTACTTCTATAGGTCTAGCAATATAAGTATAGGTTCTATAGTAACTACTTTAAGATAGTCCTAAACGCTGCTTATATTCGCTTGCTATTTAAAGACTATATCCTTCTTATAAGTTCTATAAGGGTCTTGCAATATCGCTAAAGTTCCTAATAAATATCCTAAAAGTTAACGAATCTAAGGAACCCTCTTACTTCTATAGTACTTATTAGTATAGGCTAGTCCTTAACTACCTTGATTTTCTAGTTCGATCCGAATCTCTCCTAGCGAGATCTCGAATCCTAGGAATACTATCTTCCTAATATAGAACTCGCTCTTCTCTTTATTGACTAAGAGCTTATATTTATAGAGTACGTCGAGCATCTCCTTAATATATTTCTTATATTCCTCGAGTATCTTAGAGTAGATAAGAATATTATCTAGGTAATAGACTAAAATTATAACAATTCTAAATTATATAATCGATAATAGCTTGGAACGTCGCTAGTGTATTCGTTAGTCCTAAATAGTATAACTAGGTATTTTAATATCTATAAGGTATCTAGAATACTATCTTCTACTTATTACCCTCCTTAATACGAATATAGGTATATATAGTTGGTAGATCAAGATAAAGTATTATACTCCTACTAGCTAATCCTAAAGTGAAATTAGGGGTAGGGGGTACCGATTCTTTACTATTTTTATTTAGCTATTAGTAGTCTATATATATCTAGAGCTCCCTATTCTTCTTAGGAATAAATAGGACTAGGTATCCTACTAGTAATGTCGATAGTCTAATATACCCTATCTTAAGGTTCTTCTTAAGATATCTCCTAACTTAGCATCTTTTTCTTATTAGTATAATATACCTTGAAAAACTTCAACTAGGCTCCTTCCTTAAGCTTGATCTTCGTAATCCTAAGGTCTATAGTCTAGTAGCCCTTTAAGATGCTTTACTTAAATGCTAGTCCCTTATAGTCGTCTAGGATCCTGCCTATTTCTATATTCTTCGTTATACCTTTATAGTATATAAACTTATTGATGCCTAACTCTATACTCGCTACTTCGAGTTCTATAAGCTAGCTTTCAAATATAAGCTATCCTTGCTTATCGACTAAGATTATAGCTACTTCTTACTTCGCCTATATCTTCTTCTATCGTTTTATATAACGTTCTTCTTAACCCTAGTAACTACCCTTCTTCCTAAGTCTATAGGATCTTTCTATCCTCGATATCTTATATAGTAGATCGAATAATATTCTCTTTAGTATTCCTTCGTCGCGATCCTTCGTCTACTTCCTATTAGATTAGTCGGATACTCCCTCTTTTCTCGAGGTCGTAGATAGCTATCTCCCTTCTAATCGATATCTAGGTCGTAATCCCTATACTATAGGCGCCTAAGGATTATATCCTTATCTAGCCCTATATCTATAATATCGAATACTACTTAGGTAGTTTGCCTTCTACCTAATATTGAGTAGTTCTATCTCTCGTCGTACCTATTATATTAGAAATAGTCCTTAACGATATATAACTCTCCTTCCTTAATTCTCTAAGGAATCCTAAGCCTATTGACGAATATTAGTAAGATAAGGTCGAGTCGTAACCCTCTATTACTAATGCTAGTACCTAGAATCCTTTCTAGCGTGCTATAACCTAAATTCTCTTATTAGGTTTATTATCCTAGTTCTAAATTATAGCAACCTCTTATAGGCTTGCTAGGAGATTATAGAAAGCCCTCTATCTATATCGACTCTACCTATATCGCGGCTTTCCTAAGTAAGTTTACTACTCTTTGCTAGGCCTCTTAGAGGCCCTTAAGCCGTTTCCTAAACGCTCCTAGTAAATTAAGGCGTCCCTATCTATACCTTAGCTTATAGCTTAAGTATTTAGTTTCCTAGAGCTATTCCTTATACTTGACTTCCTATTTAGGGTCGATAGTCTCCTTTTACTTATAGTATAGGCGATTCTATTCCGCCTTCCTTATACCTAGGAAGCCCTTAAGATCCTCGATCTTATACTAAGCATACTAATAGCAGTCCTAGCTTAGGTAGTGCTATAGTCCTGCTTAATAGTCCTAATTGCCTATATAGTTCTAGCTATACTCTCTTTAGTACTATATAAAGTATACTAGTACGTCTTCTATAGAAGTTCTAAAGGCTTCCTAATCCTCCTTCGCTATAATCGAACGCCTAGGTAATAGCCTCTAGTTGACTATTAGCCTTAACGAATCGAATCGGCTAGTAGTTATAGTCGTACTTCTCCTTAAAGTAGTAACGATATCTATCTATAATATACTAGAACTATAGAATCCTAATATAATTCGGGTTCTAAGGATAAATCTAAAGGTATCTCCTTTAATAGGGACTTCTAGCTCGAAGCCGTCCTATATAACTTCTATCGTAGTTTCCTATTACTGACGTATATATACTACTACTAGTACTACGCTATATAGGGATTTATCGTCCTTTTTTATATAGCTGCTTCGGCCTTCCTGAATTCCTACTCTAGGTTAGATATAGTCTTAGGGATCTAGTTCTTCCTATAGGTAGTAGTCTATCCTACTTCTAGTCTATAGGTCCTACTACTAAAGGATTTCGTTATAGAGCTCCTTATAATACTCCTCTATATTAACCAACTACTTTATTAGTTCGATACCTAGCCTAAAGGTATTTAACCTTAGCCTTAAGTCGTATAAGCTGGTTCTCAACTATATCGTCACTATATATCGCTAATATTACTATTAGTATACTTAGTATTATAGTCGTATTGACTTCCTGTTATCTTACTAAGCTAGCATTCCTAGATCGCTAATAGTAGTCTAGGCCCTAGTAGTATAAGTATACTATATACCCTAGCAATAACTTCTCCTCGAAAAGCTGTATCGCTATAGTAGTATCTTCTCCCTTAGAGTCGACTTCTATAGTATCGCTAAGTCTATTGTTAAAAGTATATTAATAACTAACTCAACTACCTTAGTATATT